>JAGDQP010000058.1:175140-245803 GCA_022664845.1 Lepisma saccharinum
CTCTCTCTCTCTCTCTCTCTCTCTCTCTCTCTCTCTCTCTCTCTCTGGTATTTCAGTTTATATAATAGATGAAAGTACAGTGCTCCGACGCCATATGTTTTGGAGGTATGTTTAAGTATTATGGCATTTAATCGTCAGGTTCCGTGGCGATACGGGTGCGATGAATGCATTATGTTGTCGCTTACTTTTCAGGGTTATTGTGCTTGTGATGAGTAAATGTCACGTGAAAGTTATTGTGGTCTATATATGGAGAAGATGTCTTGGTCTGGGTGGTTCGGTTCCAGCGTTAGACGGTACAGCGTGATTAGATGGTCCAATCCTATATTGTGGTAGACTGCCGGTGAATCATTGTGTGCATCCTATTGGAAGATGTCGAGAATAATTGGATGGCTCTCTGTAATGTGCTTCGGTATATATTTCGTACGGAGTTTTTCGAAATTTTGTCTTATGTGTGGAAAGTCGATGCGTTCATAGAGCAGTGTTGTGGGGCTTGTTCGATATGCGAGACGTAATGCGTGCCGTTCCATTATTGCAAGTTTTTCATAGAATTTTATCGGGGCTGATAGCCAGGCAACATGTCCGTGACTGAGCGTTGGTCTCATGAATACTTTGTAAGTATTGATCAGCGTATGTGGCTTTATTCCCCATGTTGTTCCTACTAGGCGTTTCAGTAAAGTAAGTCGGCCTTTTGCTTTAATTATGATATGGTTTAGTTGAGGTGTCCATGTGAGTTTGGTACCGAATATCACTCCAAGGTATTTTACTGTTTTTGACGGTTTGATAGGTACGCTATGTACTGTAATATTGAGTTTCCGTGGGTTGCGTTGTGCTCGTGATCTGCTATTTCGTAGTAGAAATACAACTATTTGTGCTTTCCCGCTTCTCAGTTTCCAGGTTCTGCACCATTTGCTGAATCTATCTATTGTGTTTTGTAGTAGTCTGTTGATACATTGTATGGTTGGGGCCAAAGCCAGGAAGGCTGTGTCGTCGGCAAATTATAATGTTTGTACATCGTTAGGAATTTCAGGTAAATCGACAACGTATAGTAGGTGCAATAGTGGAGAAAGCGATGAGCCTTGTGGTACGCCAGTGGGTGTGAGAGTGATTCGTTGATGGATATGTATGTGAGGGAGGAATGACTATAGCGTATATCACTCTGGTAGCAGAAATGAGTGTAGTTTGTGTAATAGACTTGCGTGCCACATTTTATCAAAAGTTTTTTCCAAATCGAACGTAAGCAAGCATGAAGGTAGTGATTTATCGAATTGGTTATATATTGCTGTTGTTAGTCTTATTAGTTGATCTGAAATAGTTAGGTCTGAATCCAGCTTGCGATATAGTTAGTAAATTATTTTCATTTAGATGTTCAAGTAGTCTGCTGACAATTATCTTCTCCAGTATTTTACTTAATGTGGAGGTGAGTTGTATGGGACGATACGAGGTGATTTCGCTCGTTGGTTTCTTAGGGTTTGGAAAAAGCAGAACTTTTGAGTATTTCCAGTCTATGGGTGAAGATCCTGTCCTAAGTATGAATGTATATATTGCTCCTAAAATTGTGATAAAAGTCGGTGGTGCTTCCTTGATTAGTTTTTATGTTATTGTGTCAAATCCAGGAGCTGTATTTCGGGTCGGTGTGAAGATATTTTAGTTCAGTACCCAAGATCAAAATCCAGAGAAAAGCAAAGTCAACATATAATCAGCCGAAACCAAAATTAGAGTCCTTAAAAATAGCTTGGGTCAGAATACTTAAACTAGTAACCTATAAATTAACTAGTCAATAAACCAAAATCGCATACCAGATAAATAGCCTAAGTAACTGTAATAATAGTAACACCCTTAAACGTCTAAAAATCGCGTATTGTGTATATTTTAATTGCTCAGCAGCAATAACGTTTTTTGACTGGTGTCTCCCCAGTAAAATGGTCCGCAAACGAACTAAACGAAGGTCGTTAACCGAATACATGAAATGCTTATGTGATTTGCATACGCAGGTCCAATTTTGGAATAAAATTAATACGAATACTCCTCAAATGGTAAGTACTCACTCAATAGTTATTACAACAAGAGATAACAAGATGCTTACAGCAAATATTTACCACACGTGTACACCTTTCAGATTTGTTTACGCTTATTGCCATCTCCTGGATAAACTTTCTAACTAACGTTATAGCTCATGTCGTTTATACACAATTATAAGTGACTCGCTAGATGGCGCTGTAAAACTAATTTTCGTCAGTGAATATTGGCTTTAGCATATACGTTAAAGATACCGTTTACAAGTAAAAAAATTGCACAACAATTAAATTCACAATATCCACTATAATTACTATTACTACTTGCTTATATAGTCGAATTACAAAAATATATAAATGTTCAAGATCTCTTCTTATACAAACGCACTTTCACATAGGCAGTTCTGGCGCGCATCAAACAATGAACTTCAGTCTGTTCCATTGCAAACGTACCAAGAAAATTGGACAATGTATCTATTTAAACTTATCGTAGCAGAGTCAAAGTTGTGAAATAAAATCTCGCATGGTCTATAAACCTTCCGCAATATGTATCTTTGACTTTCTATGTAGAATATCCACGTTTCTGCATGCAAAAATGCCATTCCATCCTCAGTAAACACTGTTTCTGCCCAGCTTGAATTGCTGACATGGACGAAATATTATTAACGAATATTATTGGACATTTACAAATTCTTTTTTACCTTTCTGGGCCTTCCAGCGTAGAATATACCCCTCCTAGTTTGTATGAACAACACTTGTTAGCATAAAATCGTTCCGTAGAGCGTACAAACTGTAAATGTCCGAGGGCATCTTTTCATGTACGGCCGATTTATCAACAAATAATCAGCGATCTGATCATCTTCACGCACATGACTCTCACGCGCTCGGGCTCACACTATTTAAGGCAACACTGACGAATATTTAAATTGGGGTAAATACTACCAGGAATGTCATTCCCTCGTGACCCCATCACATACTATTTATGTGTCTTTAGGTTTGACATTTTTGAAAATAATTTCAGCCGAACATGTGTTTAAAAAAACATTGTGTTATAATTTCATCTGTTTAACTTAAAATTTCTGGATGTATTTATTGTTTTTCATTTCAGATGGAAGTACTAAAGTATGTGATAATTGTGATGAAGAGGATGATGTTACTTGTGAATCTAAAGGCGAGTGTATTCCCCCGGAAGGTAAATTAATGTTTATATTAGTTACTATTATGCTCAATGAACTGTTGTTTTAAGAGTTTCCCTGAATTGAATCCCTTAACAAAGAATTCAATTTTTTTGGAAATGGAATTTACGTTCAATATTAAATTAATTCTTTATAGTATACAAGTTTTTATGAATATGTCACTTCAAAACTCATTTTCTATATGTTGGCGGAGGGGAATAGGTAATAAAAAGCATTAGGACTGTAACTAGAATTGTTGATGCCTACATACAGCATAGAACGTCCTCAAAACAATTTTTTTGCTGTTTTATTTACAATGAATACCACTTGTATCAACTTACACAAGGCTACGTTCTAGCATTAGGAAAAGGAATAACTGTTACACCAAAAGTGACGATGTATCGCTTATTTATAACTTTAACTGGATTAATAGTTTTGTTATATATCGTCAAAAAGAAGGACGTCCTAATGGTTATTTTTCTGTTATTGTGTTACGAAAACGCAATTATACTCGCTGTAGTGCTTGCTATATTTATTTACTCAAATAGAATTTAGAAAAAAAAAACTTTGGAAACCTAAATACTTGTCATATACAATATTATAATAACAAAAAATCGCCTCTTCGGCGATTCCTTACCACATTCCTTGTTAATAGGACGTCCGATGACTACATCCGGCTTGTATAGTAATTTTCTTTGGAAAATTATCAAGACAATCACCGGTGGGAAAGTCAGTAAAATAAGATTTTGTTTCTCGTAAAATTTCAGCTTTACTGAGGAGGTACTCCGTCAGCCAAATAAGGTTCCTGCCTTAACTTAACATTTGTGCGTTAACTAATTTTATTGTTGGTAACTACTAACTAGAGTCTGTTTGGGAGGAAATATATGATAACTTGCCACATCCTTGAGCAGCTCCCACCATACAAGATGCCATACGCCCATAATGTCGCGTTCAAGCGTATGACTCAAGAGCGTGCAATAACTCGAAAAAATGTCCTTCAATAACATTTGTCAGAAAAATACCCACGAAAAGTTGGACGCTTCTTAAATCCTAGTCCGTCTAATTAATTGTGAATACTTTGTGTGATGGCTAATTTTATCAAATAAGAATGCTTTTTATTTTCCTTTTGTACATGAAGAAAGACACAATTTCAAAATCAAAGGTAAACGATGACACTGTGCCACCTATGGTCAGTTTGAAACTTTCAAGATGGCAGCTATAACAGTCATCTTGAAGCAGCATCTGGAAACAGTCACATTTAAGCAGTATTGAAGCAGCTGCTTCAGCGGTGTATTTAAGCTGGACTGTTCTTGGATTATCTTCTTCCGAACGTCTTCTTATTGTTGAGATTAAGATATCTGCTGCATTTTCTGGGGTGCTTCAACTCTCCTGTCTTACAGTCCTGTAACTGACTTGAGTGTTATATTACAAAAGTATTATCAACAAGAAAAGAAAACATTTAATTAATTAATTAATTAATTGAGGCAAAATTGTGTTACGTGTTGTATATACGATGTGAAAATGTATTGTATAACAATTGAAGCTTATGCGCGAACAATCGTCTAAGTACCAATTAGACTGTATTGAGAAAAATGGGATAGAATTTGAAATGTCTCCGCAAAGCGGTGTAGCGCTGAATATATGTCACTTACATTTTTGTTCCATCAATCCAACACACTGATTAAAACGATTACTTTTTCGTAGCAGTGATAGTAGTAACTGCTCTTTTAAAATATATGTTATAAAAGCAGTTAAATAGCAGTTTTGGAAAACCTTTCTAAATGAGAGTTATTTGTTTTCAACGTAAAAGCAGTGTAAAAGCACTATTTTAAACTAACTTAATTTTCTATAGCATCTTATCTGAATAGTAGAGTGATAGACTGCTGTTAGGACTTGGTAGACTAGTTCATATTATAACTGTCGGAAAACTATTGAATGTAATTACCGGAGCTTTTAGAGATTCGGTTACAAATTCTCTTCGTAAATATTTAATAGAAATATGATAAAAGTTTAATAGTTAGTTGGCATTTCTTCGGCTATAAATGGGAACTATCTGACAGTACAAACAAGCGGACTAATAAAAACATATAGTACATAATAATTGCTTCGGATTAAATTTATTTATTAGCTTCCGGCATCTTTGGCTCAGGTCGGAATAAGTTAGGTAAAAGATAAGGAAAGCATCAAGCAGAGTCTTTTTTAACGTAACATCGGTGTTAGAACGGCACAATTATTAAAGAGGGAAAATAATTAGTAATATTTGTTATTTTGGGATCTTATATACCGAACTAGATGAATATGTCTGTCAACAGAGCCAGTGAAGATTTGGGGGAGAGAGGGATAATTCCCAATCATCCTCTGCTACAAGTCGAGCACTGCGTATCATCGCGGCATACTCCTAATGAATCTGAAAGAGAGCCTGAGAAACTTAGGCCGCGAGCTTCAAAATAAAATATCTTATTTAAGGCCTTTAGGTATCTAAGACTCGGTCCGTGATAGGGAAGGGGAAAGATGATCGAAGGTGTCAGCTAGGGTATGTTGAAGATACCATCCGGCATTGTACTGGTGTGACAGGAAAACCCCTGATAAATCTAGTCAGGACGGTCGGTCGCTAGGGATGAACCTACGATATCCCATATACTAACATGAGCTGTGGGCTTCAAACCCATGGTCGATCCTAAGGCCGAGATGTTACTGCAACACTCAAAATAGTATTATATGGTATAATGAAAAGGAACATTAGTAAAGTACTGCCTGTTTGTTTCTGCTGGTAACTGACAGACACAGGAAATGAAGACTCGTTTGGGATAGTACGTATCCCCTCAGAATTCAAAACTAGACCAACAATTACCGTTGTCGTGACTTAGAGTGAATCGCGTGGTCAATCAGGAACACTCCAAACCTGAATTCACTTAAGCTAACCTAATTTAACCAAGAGTTAGTGAAATTTTAAAATGCGTGTATGTAAGAAAAGAAAGTTTTTTTTTTTGCAAAAAAAAAACACCTCGTCGAGAATAACCCGGACCACCGGATTAGCAATCTAATTCAGTTGCCACATCGCCAAGCAGGGACTTGCTAGCGGAGGATTGTCAATGATCTGTATCGAGAATTGCTTCACCACTCGGCTATGAGTAAATCATATGGTGTTACGTCGTTGATATTTCATCCCAGAATGACTCCTAGAAACAGAAAATGAAGTAACAGCTTGCACTTGCTTCTCTTCATCGGTGTGCTGTTGCTAGTACTCTTCTTGAGATTTGGAAAAAAGTAGCAGCTGTAGTTTGCTAATTTTCATCACTCGTAGCAAAGATAGTAATTTCCGCCAAGTAGCAGTAGAAATAGCTGCTTCGCAATTTTTCGCCATTCCTATTTAAGCTTGCCGGAAGAGGATGTTGCATAGACATTTGTTCCATGTTTTTTCTAGTGCATTTTGCTTCCGAAATTTCTCAATACCATGGCTATTTGTTGTAATACACTCAAACGAAATACAGATACGTATCAGGACACATCAGAGACCTTTGTTTGGTAAATAACTAACTTTCCACCAATTTGTCACTTTACGTTTGTTCGCGCATGCGCTTCAATTGGTTAATTCGAACTCAGCAACATAGCTACCCAAATATGCTGGGTCCACATTGAAGGGTTTTCATCATTGTCAATGGCGCTAGAAACAATTCCAGTGAGTTCATTCCAACAGTGACAGAACGTGTAAGCGAAGCACACCTGAATCCACTTTGGTTTGCTTTGCATGGCGTAGAACATCCGTACGAACACTTAATACATTTTATGTTGACCTGTGCAAGGGGACTGTCTTCAGGAAAATTTTTAGACACGAGACATTTCGAATTTTCCTCCTTATAGAATCCAAACATCATTTGATTAATGCCTAGTGAGTTGGATTTAACAGATGATGCAGAAACGCATCTCAACAAGTGTACATACTTAATATTCACCTGAAATGCAATGTTTATAGAAGGAATAGATTACACAATGGGAAAGAAAACCCGCCCGCCGCCTTTGAAACTGTTTCAGGTAGTTTAAGATCTTTGTTCATACTGTTTTCAATTGTTAAATACAGAAATAACATTAAAACTCTAATTTATTTCACCTACATTGCTGCTGTGACCGAACAGTGTAATGTCACCAGAGGTCTTCCGAATACCATGGTAAAGCGCCCCAGACCATAATATAGTCACCACGCGCCACCATGTTTATTCGGGCGGAGACTATCGCCATCGTGCGCTTCAAAGGGTGAACTTTATACGAACAAGCGCCCAGTGGTGGGGAAATGGTAAAAGGGTGACTCATCCGACCATATGGCACGTTGCCAGTCATCCAACTTCTACGTTTTGTGTCCATTGCACCATGTACGTCGCCTTGGAGCAATCTTGTCTTTTAACATGGGCTTGTGAATAGCATCACGCTCATGAATACCTATTTTATGCAGTTCCCGCCTCATTTTGTTGGATGACACTTGGGTGTTTATGTGCAGATTAAGTTTTGTAGTCACTAGTTTGAAAGTTCTTTCCTTCTATTACTTCAAAATCCGCTTCAAAGCCCAGCAGTCTCTATTCTGCAGCTTTGTCTTCCTATTGCTATTGTGCTTCACAAACCCTGTTTTATCGTGCACTGTGTATGCAGTCATTAATTTCAAAACCGTGCCTTGTAAACTTTGGTAAATTTTATTTGTATATTGGCCAGTCTAGTAATTTTGAACTTCGGTACATCACGATTCGACTTTAGCTCTTAAAATCAATTCCCATGCCCCTGCCGGGACCCGAACCGGGGACCTTCGAGCCGTTGGCCTACCACCACAAATTGCTCGGCCACCCGGCCGGCAACCATGCCTTGTGTTACACTGATCACTCACCACATCTGCACAACGTCGACAACCACACTGCCTCACTCTACTATTATTGAACAGTGCATCCTACCCACAACAAGCAAGAGGGTGTTGATATACGCAGTGTTCAGTGATAACAAGCACATTCACAATATGCATCACCGCCCTTCTGGTAAAGATGTGGTTGCCGTCGCTAACTGCTGATCTCGGGGTCCCGGGTTCGATTTCTACCTCTGCCAAGGGGGTTTATCAAGCAAGAGGGTCTGGAACGGTGCCAACCCGGCATCGTGATGCAATTGGCGAGATGATGTGCATAAAATACATTTTCGATCACAGTTGAAAGCTTCGGATCTACTCTCTCAACACGTCTGATCAGCGTGGGAGCAGTAGACCATCTTCTGCGTCCGGATTGAAAATGGCTGTGATTTTAATCCAGTAGTGGATTTAAAATGGTTGTGAATATGTAGTGGGTCTAAAGACAAAAGAAAATAATAAAACCCAGGAATACTCGAATTAGATAAAATAATTCAAAATACATGAGAGTTAGCTTAATTATGAATATTTCATTCGACGTTGCCTTTGCAGTTGAATTAATTTATAGCCTTCTTGGAATTGTATTTCAGATCGTTCTTCGATATGTTTAACTTGACTTTAAAATATATATATTGATATTTTCCTAACGCTCTGTTAGATTTTTGTGGTGATGGATATTTAGAGTTCGATTGTTGGTGAGGAGAACCCGCAACCCCTTGGATATTGGACTGTGGCTCGAACAAACCAAACGCAGCTGGTATGCAAAGCAGAGGTATTAATTATGCTTTGTTGTAGCCCATTTCAACAGAGTTGATATTTCACCTGAACTCCGGGAACTGAATAACCCATACAAGTTCGCTTCTTGCTCGTAGGAATGACTTTAAAGTAAACGATTGGTAATCTGAAAACTGTACGTCGATGATCTCATTAGTGCCTGTTTGAGGAATTACAGCTACGCGCCTTTTGTAAGACAAATAGTTTAGTATATCCACATTGTTTTACGTGGTATATAAGAGAATTACAAAATGACACTTTGTCATTTCAGACATAGACGAATACTTTACCCTCTGCACAAACGTTGGACCGACCTCTTGCATTGGACGAGGCAAAACTTGTCGCATAAGGAAAGCAGGGTTTGATACTAAGGATGACGGGCATATTTACTATGAGGAACGTTGTCTGGTAAGTATAATAAGCACAATTAAAGAATAAAAGAAAAAGGGGGAGTATATGTTGGAACGTTCCCGAACGTACCTTTTATCTATTCTTAGTAAGAAGTGAAATCTTACTCCGGCTATTGGGCGTAGGATTGTATTTTTAAGCTGAAAGGCAAGATTTATTAGTATGTACTGACCAACGCCGGTACACATAGAATTGAATACCAGTGTATGTGAGTGGTAACAGCCTATTGTCTGAAGTGGCCCGATGCGTATGTAAATAAAGTGTATTCGAATGGGAAAACAAGGAAAGAAACAAAAGAAATATCAAGAATCCCTTTATTACAGTCACTTCTATCCTTAGAGACAAGTAACTGTTTGAGCCGAAGCACAAGAATAAGTGATACTATATAAAGCTACGGCTGCTTATATTCATTTAATTCGACAACGATCGTACAAGTTCGTTTCTCCGAATATACATATTACAATAAATAATAAATGTACATTCAAAGAGGTTTTCAAAATATATAAATGTCTTTTAGATATCATGTTCTGTAGTATTAAAAGTCTTTGATTTATGTCATAGCAATCAGAATAATAATCAAGGACATTTCTTTTGAATTTTAGTATACCAGACATTTACGCATACCAAAGCATTCATCATAAAAAATAAATTATCACAAAAAATATTAGGGAAATCCGAAAACTGAGTTATATAATGAAAAGACAATATAATATTTGATTGTGTGAAGATAATAGATCTCGCAATAAAAAAAGACTTCGGGGTCGGTGAGAGGTTAAAGCGCTCACTTTCTGTGCGCGTGGTCACGGGTTCACAGCCCGCCAGGATCCACTGAACGCATTGGTTCGAAGCCCACTTTACGAAAACCTGTAGATCCTGTTCTTAGAAGCAAACAAGCTCGTTTAGGACGTTACTAACAATTTACTCACTCACAAGAAAAATGGTTGGTCTAATTATGTTTACAGAATTGCCATCGTGGAATGTAGATGTATTTTCATTTTCCACTGCCTTGTTCTAATGGATATTTAGTATCCAAAGCAATGATGAAATATCTGAGGCAAGCACAAACTTCTTGAATTAGATATTATATGTACGTCATTTGTTAATATGCAATCGACAGGACGTCAAAAGAGTGATAATATCGAGAATCCTTTACCTAGGAAGTTCCTGGATTCAATTAAATAATCAGAGCATCCTGATTGAATAATTTGAGGGTTTCCGAAAGCCAAACTAGACGCCTGCTCGGGTGGTACATTGAAATTAGTCAATGAGAAGTTCTTTCGTAGACACTCTTCAGGGCTAAGTTAAAAACGCCCAAGAACTTTAAAGCCGCATTCCTATCAAACAGGTCCTTCTCATCCTGAAAAGAAAAAAATGTTTCCTGGAAAATTGGATATAACAGAGAAAAACATATTTGCACAAATTGAAATGTTGTCATTGTTTCACAGCGTATAGTAACACGTTTTATCACATAGTAACGCTCATCGAAACCACAAAAAGATATCAGAGACGCAACATCTTCTCTCAATTCAAAGCAATTTTTCATTCCCTGCAGCAGTGCGAAACGAAAACCTTTGAAAATATTCTTTGATATACGTTAAACTATTACCATACTAGTTTTATTATATGGATTTATCGTAGTAAATGAACTGATGCTGTATTAATTTATAACTGATGCTCCTTTCTGGTTGTGAATATTTAATTTTAAAAATGGGAGAAAATTGAAAAGGGCAAAGCGATGAAGTAAAAACACTCGCAAAAGCAGACAAAGCTTTCATGAAAAAAATCAGGTTCTGCCTTTACGTCACACAGCCTATGATCAACCTGTGATCAGAGCTATTTCATATTATAATATTGCACCCCTGCAGGCTGGAGAGGTAATTTGTCCTGTTGGTTTCAAGGATAGTGCGAAAGCTTTTCGCATCCCCCTCTAGTTTCACTAGAGGGAAAATTTGATGAACGTAGTGAATAAGCGTTTTCATCTGAAGGTTCCTTACCTAGCAAATTAGAAAAATAAGTCGAAGACCAAGAAGAGGAAAAGTAATGCTAAGCGAATAGTAAGATTGTTGTCGAATTTGTATTGCGACAACCACATAAAAATCAGTTTTGGGAAATATTTTTTTTCTCTTCTTAGAATCAAACTGTAGCTTTCTTGAATAAAGGGAACAGAAATATTTTACTTATGACATGCTTGAGAAGAAATTTAATTTCACTAGTTTTCTGTTTCATAGAAAATATTGAAGAATTATGTGCACTGCAACATTACCACTGCAACATTATCACTCTTCGCCACTGCTAGATTCTTTCTTTTAGCTAGACAATCCTGACGCTTAGAAAGATTTTGTAATGATCCCCTTGCATTCGAAAGAGTAATCTCATACTGGTACTAATAAATATAAACTAAGTTGCATATTAACGGGTCATAGAGAATCTCTGAGCAGGCGGTTGTTCATCAGTTAACAGGATACATTATACGTTTCATTCTCTTTACTAAAGACCATTACAATTTCATTAATGTAATTATTTGCACATTACAAAGTTGTAATAATCTTGTAAACAACGAACAAAGTTTTTGTTGCTTTCTTGCAAAGTATTGAGTTGCATTGTGGTAGGAATCCACCACGTTTCAAAATTAACCCTACATTTCATATTGCAGTCATGTAAAGAGAAAGTAAATATTTTTAATGCAAAAGAAGGTATAAACTAACACAATAGAGTCGAGGAAAGCCTTCAGAGAACCCCTTTCTTTTACTTCCTCGCTCGTTGCGTCATAAAAACAGATTTGGAAATTTCCTATACATTTGTTGGGCTTTGGCAGTAATGGCCTGTCAATCATTGGTCATAATTAATATAATAAATAAAAAATTGCTTCCTCACTGTAAACAGCCCCTCGTTGTTTGGCCAGGAATTGTAAACTGCACCGATGTTCGGCGCCAGAAATTGTAAAGTTCTCCACGTTGGGATCAGAATTTGTAGAGTGCCTTACCGCCTAACAACAGGTTTCGGGACAACTCAATAATTATATGCAAAAATAAAAAAAAATCATTCAGATATTATTCAAATTAATGCAAATTTCCAAATGGGGAGTGTTGGAGGAAACACAACACAAATATCTCCTGTGGTTCTTACTTTTAAGGGGTTAAATTTCACAGATTAGCAGGTGAAAATGAATTTACACAGGAGCGCATGAGTTAGCAAATCTCAGGGAAAGAAAACAAAATAAAGGGTTAAAGTGGGTACACATTGCAATCTCCAAGGGCGAGTTGGAAAGCAAAACAGAACAATTTAAGGTCTGCCATTCGCTCACACGACGCTGTAAGCCTGTAAAGCAAAGACACATATACAGCACTGAAAATGCAGTACTTACCAACACTGACGACCTCGCTCATCAAGGAATACCATAGGTTGGTGGTTTCAGGAAATGAAATATGTGTATCCGATAACAAATATAATAGAGATTTATTCCAATTGTGATTCAGAAGATGATAACTTACAAACACCCACTCATTTCACACTTCATTTAACAAACACTATTCACATAATTGACAATAACCAGCCTTGGGCACTATTCATATTGGTCCAATCTCAGATTGGAATGAGCTCATATTTTAATTAAACACTGGAATACACACAACGAATTGTTTATGACGTCATATATACACAGTAACACTGTTTATGTAATTATATGGTCAAATCTGATGTAATCCTGGTTTAGTATGCTCTTCCTAAGTGTTCATCTGGGATGGGAGCAGATAAAGTTCCACTTTGGGATGTCTCTTGCATAGACATATTACAGTAGCTCCACAACAAAAACACCATTGATGAGAACACGCGTCGTAATCATGACGATCACAATCTAAGAAGTTGATTGTTAATGCTTCTACGGGTCTCTCGTTCACAGAAAGTAGGCTTATGAACAGGGCCAGAGTCACATGACAACAGTATGACAATAGATAAAAAAAATACATAAACGTAGCTGGATAGAAATAACTCAATATCCAGTGTATGGTTCTTATAGCAGAAAAGCTAAAGACATAGGTGAAGCATAGAAAATATATTGAATTTCACTTCACTTTGCAGGTGATGCTGCATCTCAGCCACGGCATGAATGCGGGGATAGTTCACACAAGTTAGCCCCAGCGCGCTTCACTCTCTGTTCGGCTCTGAGTGAAAATGACAACTCAGAAAAGGATGGGGGCTATTATTTAACGTCCCCACTTGTGACACATATCAGCAACACTATGAAAATAGCTGAGTGTGTCTGAGTCGATAGCTGGAGCGACTTTGTGTCTGACACCACAAAATTAACAGACACCCAGAGTATAAACTGCATCTCACTATAGACGTTGATTAATACGAAAGTTTCAAAGTACATTGCGCATACTTTATATCGCACTGTCCGTGATTGATAAAATAAACTTCAACAGTTCATTCTGTAGGTACGACAATGTTTCACTGTAGGTTAAATGCCTGAAAATCGCGAACAAATCACTTCATAGTATGAAGGCAATGTCTATCTGTAACTTTTACGTGACACATCGTACATACTCGGTGATAATAGTAACTGAATTCGATTCAACGTAAATAACAAAAATTAACTATGTTCCTGAGTCAGATCTCGAAACGCAACTCACATATCTGATCTCCAGTCGTAACTTCCACGTTAAATATCAAAGAACAACTTGTACAGATTTAAAGCACAAACTACGTCCAGTCTCAATGAACAACTAACATTTCGACTTTAAAATGCAACTTATACACTGTTTGCACATCGAGTTAAAAGGCAACTGACACACCGTTTGCTCTCTGGTACCTTGTTAGGTCCCAGATTCACCCTTTATTATGAGACTTGCTCTAAGAACACGACGAAAGAGCGGATCACCAACTCTTGTACAGGCGGAGCGGTGTTGCCACATATGTCGGAAATATTTAAATATTAATATAAATCAATCGATATTCCATGTCACGTGTACCCATTCGGCGTGCATGTCCACATATATGAAATATACAAAATACAAATAAAGGAACACATTAATTCATCTGAAAACATTAGAACACACATAAAAATACACGTAGTGTGGTCGCTGTCAAATTTACACGTCACCTCTAGTAGGTGCTTCCAACTTGCGGGAAAAAGTGAAAGATCAGACGAAAATAAACCCGCGCCAAGAAAGCATAGAGGCCGGCTCAAACTGAACAAAAATAGTGAATTGAATGGAAAGAAAGATGGTGTGTTACAAGAATACAATAAAAATAAACAATATACACATGAATGAAAACGTGCACACAAATAATTACACATGACACTATCAAATTACATTACAAAAATGTAAGTACTGTACGTTCAGTGCTATTGTTCTCGCACATACCTGCTGACAGCACTGTGTAGCAGACGGCATTTCCAGAAATAAGTTCGTAAGGGAAACGCAAATAGCTCGCTGATTATTACGTTTATTGGGACCCGAGTCACTCTAAAATAGTGATAAGAGAAAGCGACATTCCCAACAGACTTTAGCTCAAGTTATTACATGAACATACAAAAATATTCATTTACATACCAAATTCCAAATATCACTCCGCATAGAAAGCGTCTTTCTAGTCGAGGCTCACTGACTAGCAGGTACAGCTGGGAGAGAGAACCAGGTGAAGATGCGAAAAACATTCAAACTCTGAAAAGTTCGCACCCTTTTGTTCAGATACTTAGCAGCTCTCCTGTACGTTTTTATAACAATACATTGCTGCAAGAACGCTGTCGCCAACTCGATATGGTTTCCAACTATGGAGGAAAACTCATAGATATAATCTGGTATATTTATCTTGGTTGACTAAAGTAACAACTAAAGACAGCTAGAGCCATTTAATTCTAAGGGACGTTCAACACTGGTTGAACTTCTGTGCTACTTTCCAGATTTGGTCTACGTTCAACATGACTCTTCTCCAAGCAACGACGATATTCCAAGATGTATGCGGTTTCAAACATGGAGAAAATGGCAAAAGATGAAATCCCACAATAAAATACAATATAATAATATGCAAATCCCCAATAATAATTAATCTAATTAATATGCATTACTATGCTCAGATAAACTAATGATATGCATACAAATAATGATATGCAAAAAGTTACGGTTACAAATAAAATGACAAAAAATAAAATTTAAAAAAATGCTTATGAAAAATGAGGGTGCATTGGTGGCCTATTACACCATCCAACAATACAGTTGAAGTCTTAACATAAGAAATCCAAATAAAATGATATATTTCTTAACTCAAGTAGCCCAGGGATTATCTCTATTCATTGATTATTCTAATGTTTACTTATTTTACTGCAATCATTTGAACTTATTTTAGAAGGAAATCAAGGTAAATGACACTTTCGTCATTATCGATTTACACAGTGCAGATAATTCGAAATTATCTTGAATTGAATTTCATGTTCCTATTCTGTTAAATAAGCACATGAGCCATATTTGATGAAAATGACAGAAAATTACTTCCAATTGAAAATTCACATACTTTCTAACTAAATTGTATGATGTCATTTATCATGTCGCCACTAAAACCTTCACTTTCTATAAATATGTAAATGAAAAGCTGACTAAATAGTTATAAGAGATATGAAAAATGCCATTTCTTCTACATTCTGCATAATCTATGGTTTCTGACAACAATGCGATATAACTATCTAAATTATTGATATATTGTTAAGATAAGATAAAATGGATTTAATGGGCAGTAACAGTACTATGACTTATGCTCGTCTCGAGTTGATATATTGTATACATTCTATGGCTCCATAATGATTTGAACCTAGTTTTGTTTCGAAGATCATTTTCTTTTGATGCGTAAATCTTCAAACAGTAATATAAAGGAGTAATGTTTAAAATACGCATATTATTATTTATTTATAAAAATAGGAAACTACATATCGCACCTTCTCAAGAAAAGTGACACTACCTAAAATCTAAGACTTTATTAGCGCTGCATACAAATCATTAGGAACAATTTTCATTTCACACAAATGTCAAAGTTCTATTTACAACGAGCGTATTGCTATCGGAATTTCGAACGAAAGTTGCATCAAGAATTGTGACGTATTTGAAAATAAAGAGTGTAAGGATAGATGACCGCACCTAACCTTACCTAACCTCCACGTTCGTATGACCACTAATTTAAAATAATTAACAAAAATTGGAAGAAAAACAATTATTAATAATAAATATAAACATTTGAAAAAATAGAAGACAAAATGTTATCCCAGCCGGAACCCGAACCCGGACTCTTTCGTTTAAGAAGCCGACTCCTTAACCACAAAGCCACCGACGCAACCTTGCAAAATGTTTTTCTGGAGTTGTGTTTACAGTTCACGTGCTACGTAACAAGCTAGTTGAGACACGTTGTTAGCTCAACTTTCCATTTAAAATTTCGAAAGCGATACATTCTACTATTTACGTCGGTAATCGGAAGATGGCAGAAACGTCACTTATTTCACGTATTTTAAATGTAGTTCCTGAAATTAAATCTTATACCTCTCCTTTTCTCCAAGGCTAACTTAACAGAAGGAAAGCTCGGTCAATATTTCTCAATACTTGATACCAAATACTTTCTCGATAAAGTTCCAAAATATATAAATAAAATGTAGGCCTACGGTAATTTTAAGTACAATTCACTTACGTAAATTTCTTATCCTTTAACCCTTTGACCTTATAAACTTTTTCTATATTAAATACTTGATCATTTTGCGCATTGTTGACTACTTTCTTTTGCATAATAATAGAAGTCGTCCTTTTAAAATCGGATCAATACTGTTAACATCTCGTTCACCTGAATGGGCTTATAAAATTGTAACTAAAATCAACAATATTACCATATAAACTTAAAAAATATTTAATAACTGAAATTAATGTTTGAGTTTTTCTTTTTTGTTTTTTGTTAAGAAACACCGTAATTTTCTTTCGTTTTGATTAAAGCTTTCTTTTTGCTATACATTATTCCTGGAGCTGAAACGCCTCTAGAAGAAGAATGTTGCCATGTGGCATGAGCAAATATTCCCTTGATAATACTGTGGAACAACAAAAATATTACCGAAATGAAAGGAAGAATTTTATACCAACTTCGCGCTTCTAATTATAAATAAAGAAGCCAATTTGGTCTGCTTTTAAAGATGACCCAAAGCCTTGTGTCGTTGATGTTAGAAAATTTCTGAAGTGTCTATGTTAACATCACTGCATCAACCCGTAGACAATTGTGGTGGATGATCGAACGCGGTTGTTGTTGTTATTAATAGAGTGTTGGTGTACGAATGGATATGCAAATTTCCACAGTGTATACTAGTTGATCTTTTTCTGTGGTGTTAAATTCATAGAACTTTGTAGTGTCGTGTGTATATATGCCTAACTATTTATTGTGCCAGAAACAATAATTCTACACACTGGCAAGTTGGTGTTGTAATTAGAATTTGGATTTAAATTTGATTTTTTTTATTTAAGGCATTTAAACATCTAATGCTCAGGTAGGGATAGGGTAGGGGAAAGAATTTGGATGGTGTCGACTAGGACCCTTGTTGAAGGTATCATTTCGACATTTGATTTGTGGGACTGAAGAAAAACCCTGGAAAAACCTCAGTCTGGATGGTTTACTGCTGGGAACGAAACCAAGACCTCCCGAATGCTACGCCAACGCTCTAACACATAGCTAAAAGATGATTGCGATCTTACTTGGTGTACAACAGGAATTGGAAACCAGGAACGAAGCATATAATGATGTATTCATTGATTGCATGCAGTAAAATTGTCCTACCTTCTCTATACATCAGCTACGACGGTTCAAAAACTTCGTAAAATTATTATTGTGTGATGTGCCAGCGTGCATATACTTCTTTAAAAGCTTCTAAGATTCAGTACAGCTGAAATTTAGGACGATGTTCATAAAAAAACAAGTCAGAGACCTTTATAATGATCATTTTGATGGACTTCTTCCCAAAAAAAAAAGAAGTTGCTTAGGACTGTTTTAGAGTACTTCATTAAATTTCCTAGGGAACCGTCAGGCCCCAAACTATAGGGAAATGATATCGAAAATACGTTATTAGCTTATCATAGAATGAACTGTAAATTGTCATTAAAGATACTCTCTCAGTTGTGCTTTATCCGCGACACAAGTGGCGCAGGTTCTGATTAATATTGCAAGCGTTTTACGAACCAATTTCGACATTTGAATGATGATACCAGAGTAAATGAAGTACATCGATGATAGTTGATTATTGTTGGTCGGTGGCGTGGGATTTACCTCGAGGTTCAGTAAAGCGGACAAGTTAAAAGACAAGTCTTTAACTGGGGGTAAGCAAAGTTGAATATTACTTCCTTCAGAAAAAAATACACTCTTTCACGTTCATGATTGCTTTCACACATAACAAGAAAATTAGACCACATCGGACAATTTTATTGCTATTTTCGTGTTTAGCACACAAACATGCATCGAATTGCAGTGATTGTGTTCCGTAACACGACTAGAGTTAACATTTATTGTCCAGTGTATTTTTTTTTCCTTCTCAAATATTTCTTCTTCGTTGGTAAAGATTCACGTTTCATGCTATATCCCACGGGCTAACAGTATGGACTTGTAAACATCTTCTATGAATCCTTTTCTGCACGAGGAGGACAACATTTTCTTTTTGTGACTAAAATAGCCTTTTCTACGCTCGGTTAGTGGATCAAAAGTTGCAAGATAATAAGAAGTAATTACGTGAATGTTCTGAGGTATTGTTTGCAAGAATTGAATTCACAAGTTAAAGACGAACACTAATATGAAGAAGAAAACAATATTTATCACAGCTGTCTTTTCTATTATATGGTTTGAGAGGAAGATCTAATTAATATAGACACAGAAGCTTTATGCTCAACTATGATCTCTCAGTTCTCAAGCGTATCAAACATGAAAAGTCCTTCCTTTGAAGTAATTTTGTTCTGAAAATTCAATAAGCTTTGACTCTGAGATATAACCCTAGGAGTACACGACATCCGGCCAACAACGGTCCATTACTGGACAAACATTGGTCGATATTAGTCGTTACTGGCCCGATATTCGACCTATATTTGCACGATATTCTGTGTTTTAAGGGAATATTCTTACATCAGATTATTTTCAGAGAAAGATTTTAGTGTTAAAAATTCAAAAGTTTTGAGTTCATTATTTGAAGTGTTGAACTATACCGATATCGGTGGCATCGAGGTATATAAAGTATCGATAACCCATCTCTATAGTTAGAACAGAACTAAACATAGTTGTTGTAATTCTCTTTTCAGTCCCCTGGAGCAAAATCTTACTATTCATGAAGGCGTCAATCAGATTGAAATCATCCAATATCAAGGAAACAGGAAATATTGCAATATACTTGACTTTATTATTATAGTGTTTGAAAAATGTAGACGATTTATGGCTATCAACTGAGTTCGTCAATTATCGTTAAGATTACAAAAGTAGTCGTTTAAATATAAATATTTATGGACTAAAACTCTGTGCATATTAAGATGACAAAGAACATGTACCATGCGTTGAAGATAAAGCTAATATGTAAATAAAATAATTATAGTACAGTAAATTTATTAGTTATTACCTCAACATGCCTTGCTCTGAACCTTATGTGCACTGTATTCTGTCATACTTATACATTACAAAATGCCAAAGAAGTTACCGAAATACACAAATAATTTGCATATATTCTTATTAGACTCTTTATATAGTCTTATTTTAAATGACAGGTTTACCGTAGTTTCTTTCTAACGTCAGAAACATGATAGGATCAGAAATAGGATTGGAACGTAAGGTTAATTTGCAAAAAATAAACGAACAAAACCATTAAACATCAGATAAACAAAAAATGTTTGAAATCCGATTTTCCAAGTTGTACATATGAAGTACGTTTACTAGTAGACTTCTACAAGTAAGACACTATTATTATTGGCGTCCAGCCACTGCTTGACAAAGATATTTCCAACATCAGCAAGTGGTCCAATCGGTAACGTTGCGGAGTTCGGTTTGGCAATGAGGAGGCAGTTCGTTAAAGACCAACTACCTACCAACTTGACTCAGGATTTTAAGAGTTTTCCGCATTTTTACAGGTTTCATATCTCAACTAAACTCTGGCCACTGCGTTCGCCTTCTTTATCCAGAAAGAGTGATCAGCAAGGAATGTCATCCCTTAAACAATAAGGATGTAAGCCAAAGTTGTCAATTCTGCGTTTAAGAGCAACTTTAAAATATGCATTAAAGCTGGATTTTAACTTATTCAGCAAATACGAATTGTAGCCTTGGAACCTCGTTTAAACACTGGCATCGGTTAAGTTTGCTACCTCTGTACAAGTATAATCCTGAAGAGTTTGGAGGTAGTTATGTGTGTTATCCTCCACAGTTTCATCCTTGTAATCCTGCGAAAACGGGTCTAACGAGCCAGGTTGCTGAAATATCAAACTACTTGGTACGATACGATGTTTCCCTTTTTGCACAACAATTCCTACTTGGTTTTGTGCTCGTAAGCTCCTGTTGTTGTGACCATAAATTCAACCAGAAAGATCAAATCCCTTTCATAGCTCCTTCATCACTACTAAACTGTTCAAAACTTGTATTCCATCCCAATAATGATGTATAGAGTTTCACAAATGCCAATTCTGGGATCCCTGTACGGTAAAATTTCCTAAATGCTGCAATTTTGTGTACATAGTTCTGAGCGGTGGTAGTACATAGAGTGTATTGATTCGCACTTTACCAAACACAAAGTCTGGGGACTGCTGTGCTTTCAGCATAATGTGCCTTGGAACATTATTGTATTTCTCACTGCCTATGATATCTAGAGACTACGTAAACTAAATTGTGTGTCAAGCTTGCTTGCCTAGTTGTAACTTCATGGATTTCATTCTGTTCGGGTGCTTGTGTGTTGAATGAATTGCCGTCCGGAAATTCATCTCATTGTCATCTATATGGTGTGAGACACAAAAATGTTTACTGTATTAATAAAAGAATATATAGTACAAACATATTGCACAGTGTTCGTGTTAAAGAAAATTTAGATTGATCCATCCTATACAGTATAAAGATATGGCGGAAATTCAAAATAGGTTATTTCTGGATTATTTATTTGTGAATTAGAATTTTCCGTATTACCGACAATCCGGATAATCGATGCTCTACTGTAATTTCAAAAAAGCTTCGTGAAGTGACAAAGTTACTTATCAGATCCAAGCATATAAGCTAATGCCCATTCTTTCATTTTCCTCTAGTTATTTGCTATAATACAATTGTTGAAGTTTTTCTTTTTCAACAATTAGAAGGACGTCTACAGACCCCCTAGGTTGCATCATTATGTAAATTATTTAAACTAGATGCAGTTAGTGCTACTAGCGGGTGGGAGTCCATTCATTTCCATGGGAGCTAATAACTAGCAATATTAATTGAATTTTCAGGTTTTTAACATAGCAATTCTTACGTTATTGACTCTCTTGTTAGAAGAAAGACAACTAGAATGTTCATGTATTACGTAACTTCACAGTAGCACATATTTCGCAGTGATTCCCACTACTGGTCTTAGAAGGGATAATTACTGGAACACGTCTTCAGATTGTAATATTAAAAAAGGGTTAGAACATTGAAAGATAAAAGAATAGATCTAGGAGTGATAATTACTGGAACACGTCTTCAGATTGTAATATTAAACAAGGGTTTGAACATTTGCAGATAAAAGAATAGATGTAGGCCCTGGTACTACTTCTTTACTAATGGAAGAAACCCAAAGAAAATTGATTTTCTTTAGTTTTTGAACTGCTGTTAGGTCTAAAATGACATCTCTACTAAAAAAAAAAAGTCTTAGTGAAGGAAATTGGCAATAGCTGGGTATGAAGGGAACAAGGTGGATTTGCTGTTTTGAAGAAACATATATTTACGATATATGTTCTGTAATGTTATTAATTCATTGTAATGAAACTGAATTTATTTTAATACATTTAGGTATCTGAGGCTCAGTTGTAACTGAGGGGAAAACACCTGAAAAAGCCTCGGACAGGATGGTAAGCCACTGGAATCGATCCCAGGGCCTAAAAATACTAAGACAACGCTCTACTGCTAAGCCACGTCCACTTGATTTGATTCACCGTAGAATTAATTTAAGGAAAAAGAGAGAAAAAAAATAAACACAGAAATAAAACCTAAAGAAATTAGCACTTTCAGTCTGAAGACAACAGTGATTTGAAAGTGCCAGTAGCTGGTATGACTACTCTATTGAAATATTTTACTATTACAATATGTAAACAGATCAATTGAAAACAAACATTGTGTATACATGTTAAAATACAATTTTAAAATTGTAGTATTAGAATCAGCCCATTTAACTACTGCTATTATCTTGCTCACACTGTGAACGGACTGGGGATATTTGAAAAAAATATATATAAATGACTAGTTGTTCGTTGTTATTGATGTTTGTTTTGCATACAAATATTGTTTTATTTATATCGTGTGCAGTTTATGAGTTCTTGGGCTATATACCCACTGAAATCCAATCTATGTCAGCTTTTATTGCCAACCTTATCAAGCAGAAACTTCTATCCTACACTATTACGCGTGAGAACTTTCTTTGAGATTGTACACAACAGAACAAACCAGAGCTGGATTCCATCAAGCAGGAAAGTATTTGAAGGTTAGTAGTATTAATATGAAAACAATATTACTTTGAGAACGACCGCAATGGATCTGCAGTTTTAATCTGCAATAGAAGAAATAAAAAAGATCATATGATTCGCATGAAGCAAACTATGTTATGCATGAAATTGAATTATATTTATCATTGGATGTCTTGCCAAGCATCAATGTTAGGTGTAATAATAAATAAAAATATATTATACAGTGAGCGGAATGTTATTATCTTGGAATGAGTTACTAAGATTTCTTTAAAAGTCACGTACGATGCGATAAAAGAAATTAAAATGATTCATCCTGGAAATTGTAAATAAACTAGTTTTAGAATTAATATATATTAAATATTGTGAAAAGAAACTTATGAAAACGTTGATCATAAAGATAGATTAAAAATTCAATATTTGATGGCTATGAAAAAGTTCTGTACATAAGAAAACTTCAAAAGCCGCATGACTAAAGATAATTTTGTGGGCAACAATCACTTACATCTCCATACGGCTTATTGTCAGCAGTATTTCTAAAATAATTACATCAATAAATTGTTTACCAGAACCGTATAAGCTTAATATAAAATTTTCTATTATCAGGACTGAGTAGGCTGTGCTTCAGAAGACAATCGTAATAAGGTATAAAAAAGCCCTTCGTCTAGCTTTAATCAACACTTGTTAACCAAAGGAATTATTAGTTGAAAATTTAATGATAAACGTATCAAGCATTTCTGAATATTTGTTTGGAATGACCAAGCACAATGGAATTAATTTCAGTTGCTAGAGGTTTGCAAAGCTCAGCTAAAACATAAAAGCATCCAAAGCGCGAAATCTTTCATCAGTTAGATTAATGTCATTCTAGGTCATTTCGGATGAGGTGAGTGTATATTCTAATATTGTTGGTACAGCTTTCCTAATTGAATTTATTGTAAGATTCTTTCAGGATCCTGATTGGAATGTGGTCGTGGGCTTTTAAAGCCCTTTAGTAACTCAATATCGCCCAACTACAAGATTACGAAATAGCGTTGAAGATAATAATCTAAAGATTTAAAGATATCGCGAAGAATTGATATTTGCCATTGTGATTAAATTATATGAAGAAGAAAAACATATTTACAACATATATATGAATCAGCATTTTATACCTAAGAGATCGTGTAGTAATTTGTGTTTGTAAAACTATTTGTCTACGTACTATCTGAGCCGTTAATCGACTAGAGGTACCAGCAGGTTGCCATTTTTAGGTAATCTTAATGTGACTATCATGATCTTGTGTTACCAAGCGACCGTTGCTCAGCGATAGAGTGTTGGATTAGTATTCGGGAACTAATGGGTTCAAACTCAGCAGTCTACCATTCTGATTGAGCTTTTTCAGCTTTTCTGCTCAGTCACACAAAGCAAATGCCGGTATGGTACCTTCAACATAGGCTCTGGTCGACACGGGATGAACCTTACATGTGTGAAGGAAAAAATATATGATATTGTGTCAGAAGGTATTGCTGTTCGTGAGTGATTAGGCAGGTGAAATCAAGTACGAATTTTGATCTTTACACCACTAAACTTGTTCTCATAAGATACCCATACCGCCTGTATCTCAATCTACAAAGGAAGGTGTACAACATGGCCCTGTAATCACATGGATACGGGATTAAACTCGTGTTAAGGACTTTCCAACAACATCTCAACCAGTTTCCTAGGTATAATAGTTCCGTTAGTTGTGGGACGTCAGAAAGCAAGGACGCTAAAATGAATAAGCACTTAAGAGGTACTAATGAAAACGGGACGAGGCGGATGCCTTTCTCAGTCTCCTTTCTGCTGTAGTAGGTAATACATTATTCGGAAGTTTGGCTGAACGCCTTATCCATGTGAGCCAAGTCGTGCGATTGTTGCGCACCAAACAAATGAGGAATGTCTTCATAGAGAATGCCCTCTATGACATTTTCGTGGAAGTACTGAATAATGATGTTCACATGTTTTCACACTCAGTGAGTCGTGAGTTAGTCAATAGCATGGAAACCCACTACTATGATACCTTTCGAGACCAGTGTGAATCAAACGTATTTAACTGAATCAAACTTGTGCATTATGAATGTTTCTCGGCTAGTTTGATTGTTAGTTATGTATTTATTGATCTTAATGAAATTAAATGAATATCGTAATGATTCTTCTTTGTAGGAAGATATAAAAACGCAGTAAACGAGTTGTTTAGGTGCTTCGTGAAAACAGCACAATCAATTTTCTATCAAGATTAATATCATAATGGTGCAAAATTATTAAACATCATAAAGTGAACTAATAATGCTAACAAAAATGCATTTGTTTAATACGGTCCGAACAGGTTTAATTGACCTAAAGTACATAAAATCGATACTTATTTTCAGAGAGATTGTGAAAGATTGTTGTACTACATTACAGGTGGCAACACTACCAAATATATATATTGTTCGCTGTTATCGAAGCCATATAAGAAAATGAATACCATTGATACCAAGCGTTTTCATACCCTGGCTTTCTTCGTTAAAAGTTCTCTTATTACAGCCACAAAGTTCCTGAACAAGTCTAGTTGACATTCATGCAGAGAACCTATATTTTGTAAGTCAGACTATGTGTTTAAGGTAAAGGGAATGTACAATAATAACAAATTAGTTGATTGAAGAACCTGGTGAGCACGTCTCAAAGTAATTTTAGTCATATATATCTACAGTGACTGTTTAACCTGCAAGAAACGTTTAATCATTTCTAGGCTTATGATATTCGTAAACGATGAAAGTCTGAAATGTCTTGTTCAATTTTACTTACAGTACTCATATTCTAAAAACCGTTCGTGATTAAAGCGTCCCGGTACTATTTGATCCGCCACAACAATACCAATTATTGATTATTTTGAAATAAATACATCTAAATCCCATTGCTCTGGATTTGGGCCAGATCTCGGCCAGCCCGATACTAAATCCACAATTTCGGCTCGCCTGGAGCTCCAGCCAAACCAGACAGACCTGTCGAAAATAGTCAATCTGAATGAGTTTGTCACCTATTTTTTTCCGTTTCTCCAGACCAGGTCCCGATTTTTCATGCGCTTCGGATCGAGCTGGTAAATGTGAAATCGGGCTCGATTGCAAGGCTGTCTGTATGCAGTTCCTAAAATACATGAAGGTCTATAGGCCTACTTGTGTTAGAAACACGCATTGTTCCTGGAGGTTCAAATGAAAGTCTTAACCCAACTGCAGTGATAATTTCTTCACAGGAAGTAATGGACATATCATCTTATGAACCTGCGTGGTCAGTGGGTTATCTATACAGGAAAGTTTAACAAAACAGGGAGGCGTAGATTTAATTAGCTATAGTGTGAATAGTAAGCAACCAACCAGAACCCTTCTTGGCTCAAATGAAACTTTCATCTTTCTTCTACACAGCGATATACGTAGTTAAACATGTCAGTGTTGTTATCGTTAACTTGGGAATGGACTTTTCTAAATTAAGTCAGTTTTCCTCGTTTTGCCCAACCTGTTCGAAAAAATTTAGTAGCTGTTTAAATCAATAACAAATTTGATCAATCATCGATAATTGCTAGCGTTAAGCTATAATCCGTGATTATGAAGACAGAAGCTATGCGAATAGTGATAGCAATTCAGCAGAATAAGGTTTCAAAAAATAAAACACTCTGCCTACTGTAATTTCTGTTATAATATGTCATACAAGAATTATAAAATAGTTTTTAACATTTATAAACGAATGCTCGTTTATATCGTTTCATAAAATTATTTTAATTGTTTCAAAACGAACTTACTGAAATTGTTCACACAATTCATGAAATCACTACTTCAACTGATGCAACTACCTCTGTGGTGCATCGAGTAATTAATTCAACTCGTACCTGATTGATTGCACCGTCAGTCCGTGCTGTTGGGCATACCTCTTCGATTTGGGACACTTCCCCTGCCTATGATCCACAATACGTAGGTTTCATTTTGAAGTAATTAGCTCATTGTTTAAACTTAGAGAGTTTATGAACAGAGGAAAATCTTTGTTGCCTTCGGTTGTTAATATATAAAAAAAATATACTTACATATATCCTTTCTCTCTCGGCTACGATTATATATATCGGAGACTCTTAATAAAATATCATTCCTTATATCTGAGGGCGCTTATTGTGGGTTTCGGGCGCGAAGATAATGGAATCTGCTAGTGTACAGAAGATTTCTCTCTATGAGTAATTCTGGGTTGACGACAACATACCAGCCAGGAGTGTTACACTCCAGTGGTGTAGAACCCTAATTCAAGTCAGGTAAAAGTTTGAAGACGTGTAATTAATTTGATACAGTAGATCAAATCAGAAATTCTCCATCTGAATCTCTACTATAGTCTAATATCCCCTTTAGGTTCACTATACAACTTTTGCCTCTACAAACAGTATCACTTAAAATGAGTGAAAATTATCATAAAACATATCTCATGGCAAATTGAATTATATAATCAATATTAAATTTGTTTATGATGCAAAATCATTTTATCAAAAAAATATTTGTAACTCAAAGTTCTTCTTAGTTTAGACGAGCATTTAGCCCCGCCATCTATCGATTAATGCCTCGTCACTGCTGCGACTACGGCCTAACATTTATCTTCCAATCGCTGGCTACTTATCACAATAAATTTACAGAAAAAGACAGTGACACACACCAGTATAATATCATTCCACCAACCAACTTCAATTCGTGATTTGTAAACTAATGTTCATTTGTACAAAGAATATTGTATCGGCAATTAAAGGTAACAATGCTTAAAGATAATTAACATTTTAATGGTTGTTTGTTTCCTTAAACGATGTCTCCTGCTTCATCGAACTTTCTCAGTATTCTCCCACATGATTCATCCTTTAATTCTGATGTGAATGATGGCTCGAGTGTTGATTCTCCAGCATCTTTGGGAACCACAACGGTGGCTTCATCGGATAATGTGATTATGCTCCATCCTCTAGTGTTTATGTCTTGTTGTAGAGGAGTTCAAATGAGGCTGGTTGCCCTCATTGCGGCAAATATTTTGCAAGTGCAAGAGGACTCTCTATTCATGTTGGCAAATCTCATCAAGATTCTAGTAGAACGAGTGTCTCATTCGCTACTGCTCCTGTTCTCCTTCCGGCATCGTCTTCCAGTCTCGTCCACAGCAATTCCAATGCCCTCAATTCCTTGCTATCTGAAACTAAGAAGTTGCTTAGTAGATTAAAGTCTTCTATTCCTCTTCTTCGTTGAGTCCCCAGGGGTGCACGTTCTGCAGTGGTGGATGCTCTATTATTAATTTATTAAACTATTTATTTATTTATTTGTGCCTCCATTGTTGTTGCAATAGCGATTGTAATTCAATGGAAAAATAGATACAGTAGTCGCTATCTCTAAAAAACAAAATACCAGTAAATATAAAGAAGTTAAAACTACGTGTAGTAGAAATATTTCAGAAGTTGTAAATTAATGACACATAATCTTATTTTTGTTTTATTTTTTGACACTGTTACTGGAAATATGTATCTGTTGTGTTCTGTCAATAATAGAATGTTAATTAACATTTTGATTTCCAAATTGCATAACTTTTCACTGAACTGGTTTTGTTTACATTCAACTTACTGTTTGTTTGACTTGGATACTTCCATTTGATATAATTAAGACATAATATTTTCCCAGTTTGATAATATTTCAGTAAACGTATAAAAATATAAACATTGCTTGCTTAAAAACATAACATTGTTTTAATAGAAACATCTTTGCAAACGCAATAAAATATATTTACAAACGTAACATCGTTAAACTCTCATTTAGGCATTTGGGCTTTTTCTTTAACATGGACACCACATTAGTCCGACCTAACGCAACTCAACATAACGCAATCAAACGCATTAAAACTCGACTTAAAGCAATCAAACCTAACGACGCTTGAGCTAACGCAATTTAAACTAACGCAATATAATATAGAGTAGCTTGGAACTAAAGCTGCACCCTTACACGGTCATAAGTTTCTCCATGGTCGTATTGTAGTATAACTGTGTTCCGGAAAGAGCAATTACGCCAAAAAGGGAGGGCGTAGCTCAATTCTAGAACATAATTTTGAGTTACACTCGTTAGGTTCAAACATTCGTTTTAATTTAGCTTGAACATTACTGCTCTACATCTTAAATTTGCAACACCAAAGACATTTTTAACTTTTCGTTATAGAAATAATAAATAAATACAGTAATATGATAAAGTTGAATTAGTAGGAAATAAAATAATTGAGAGTGAAAGAGCTTTGAGAGATACACAGCTTTTACAAATAGATTAGTTCAGAACATTTTCGAGTATTCATCTTGGGCAATCTTAAAGATTGCTTAGAAGTAGTCATATAACTTGACATACATTAAACCAGGATGTTAAGATTTAGATCTGGGTGTTGAGTTGTACAGATCAAGGTAACATTTATAATCAATTCGTACGGTTTATGCTACAAACTAATTTACCGGCAATATGACCTTACAACTCAACTAAGAAGATTTTACATAATTGATTTAATCTTTCAGATGCCAATAATGAAGTTAAAACAGTAATGAGTTGAGGTTAACTAGTATGAATTTCAAATATTAACTTCGACTGTTCTCCGATGTATTTATAGATATAGTGATTTAATTATTTCCGAGTAACGATAAGCATAACACAAAAAACAACTATCATTGACATCAACAGAAGTGACGTCAGTTGCATGCCAAGAAATTTTATCTGTGGTATTTTTAATAATTAAATTTTTACCGTTAGTTATCTTAACATTTATAAGGACAGACAGCTTCAACAAATAATTTAACATATTTTAGTACATGTATTTCTTGTTATGAGCTCGATTAACTTAACTAATACTAATTAACTTAACATACATTACCTAAACATTCCCTATTTTATAATATTTTTCAGGGCAGGAGGAGGTGTAAGTATTATATTAGTTATAACTTGGAACAAGCTATGAGATTATCAAATCTTTCATGGGTGTATCGCTAAATTGCAGGTGACATATTTCGACTCTCGCTGAAAGAAAATATAAAAAAAATAAAATCGTAGGTGTTGCACAAACCTGACTTATTCTGATCTCTCTTAATAGAAGTTCTTGAAGGTCGAACCGCACATCAACGTTCCTGGCACACAAGAGTCAAGATTCAGGTAGGGGTGGGTTTTTATATGGTCGAGTGTCAGATCACCGGAAACCGAAAGTGTATGTTTTGTGGTCAGGAGGAAATATGGGATGACTTAGCCGTTTTCTCTTTTCTTTAAATTTACGATGTTAGACGATTTTCCCGAGAAATGGCAGTTTCAAAATGTGGCATGATTCAGCCAATTTCCCGGAGATAGATCCTATTAATATTCTTCTGTAGCGCACTTGACAACGAAAATAAATAAACCCATGGAAACATCGCTCACCAACACAGTCACAACACTTCCAAATTAACACATTTGTTTGTAATATTTTCCTGTTATTGTCACCCTGATGATACTGTTTTTGACTGTCATCACCAAATGAAATACATTAGATATCTATCGCATCGATTGTTTGCTTGAGATTGGTAAGAATAGAAGCAATATTTTAGTATCTGTGTGAAAACAAGTTCATTTTATTACATTAATGTCAGTCGTCATAATACATTTCATTTTCACAGCGTATTCCATGAGTAAACACATTATCAGAAAACATTAGTTACTCTCGCTCCTCTGGATTCAACTTGTACATTATTCACAGATTATAATAAGAAAAATAATTTAATAACAACAACAATATTAAACAACGCTAACCAAATTATATCTTCGAAACACAAAAATCAAATTTCAGAAAGTTGTTGGTATAATTTCCGCAGCAAAACTTCAAAAGTTCAAATTATTTCTTTAAGAGAAAATCCTATTTGCTGAAACAAGGACATTCGTTTACTATTTTATTGAACAATATCATTTCAGTCCAAACAGGCAGATATTTTCAAGGCAGGAAGGATTTAACGCAACATTTAAAGTTTGGGTGTGGGGATAAAAAGAAATAGGTATATAAACCGCAAAATAATCAAAGAATATCAATGAAATTTATTTAGTCTGCATTGATTTAATTCCTTTTAAGAGTTACAAGATTGCAACTCAATGATTTAAAGTTAATCCTGAAATGCTATATCTCAAGTCAAACTTATGCAACGACCTCAACTCAAGATCCCAAAAGAGACCACACACACACAAACCAGAACTGCAAATAGGGTCGTCAGGAGCCTAGAGTACCCACGCAACGCATCTAACCTAACCTCTAGCTCCAAACATATTCTACACCCTAGACGAGCGGCGCAGAAATGCCTTGCAGATTTAAGAATATCTGGGAGAGAGGATTCCAGATCCTTGTGGAAAAAACAATAATTTAGATCGAGGGAGGAAATACCGGTAAGGCGACACCTAAAATCTTTTAATTAGATCGTCGGTTCATACTCTGAAGTACCAGCTGGTTCAGATTAGCGATAGATTAAGAAAGAAAAAGCAAATCGTTACTTGGGAATAATCTCAAACGATGATACGCATATCTACTCATATGTGACTCATACTGTGTCTTTACTCACTTCGAAGTCTACAGGGTGGCAAAAGACCATGTCTTACTTTTACCTTAGTAGGGCCCACCTGTAGTCTGGAATCGCAATTCCTGAAATAAAGACGAAGAACACCAACGAATGACGGTCGCAACTCAATCTAAACGTCGTGTCATAACGCAAAAATTCAAATAATATCAATTCACTTAAATCACATGCTGGAGTCACTTCATATGTCAACGCACAATAAGCAGAAATTCCATATATAGTTCCTTTCCCAAGTTATCTCATCTCAGCTGTCGAAAGAATCCTACCACTGGCCTATGGATTTATGAACCAACCTAATATAACTAAAACGCATCACTTAAAACGATAGGTTTACCGAAACACAGAAATAATTTAGTATCGATTGCTGTCAAACTTCACGTAATGATTCGTAGTTAAATTCCAGTGAATATCATGACAAACATTAAATAAATCACTGCACATCATAAATATTACTATACACTGTATATGGATCATCAACTAATGCCTTAAATCGTACCTAGTTAAATGAGAGGTTTCTATACTACGTTCACTGAACAGAAACACAAGATTGTTCGAAGAAATATAAAAATTTAAGAATTTCAATTTATTACATTGAATTTACATAATGCACGCTTTCGGATATGATAATATCATAAGAGTCAGAACGGAATTACCGTTGCGCTGTAGCAACTAACAAATTTGAATCGTCTATCTCGTATACATTGAATTAGTTAAGCAGAAATGAAAGTTGCGTTTTCAGATATAAATATCCATAATTTCTATAGTAGTTAATAAATCACTCTGAAATTTTCACAAGTTACCCGAAAACATTGTTGTTTAATTTAGAAAAGTTGTATCACATTATTGCTTACAATCATGAAGTTATTGTCCAAAATACATCGTATAGAAAGAATCAATTTAGCTTTATTAACGTCGTGACATCATTACAGATGATTACTACATTATAGAAAAGACATTCTGAATAAATCTTGAAAAATGCAGACTAATATTATAAAGTGTGACTTTTTACCGGAGAATATTGGCTGGAGTTGAAACTAAGATTAACTAACCATGTCGAATAATATATTTAATATCAACATAAAAAAAACGGTACGCAAAGATGGTCGAACAGACATGTCGCTAATTTGACTAAATAAAGGAAATATGCGGTAGCTGTCAATATTGCTAACCGGGAGTTTCGAAAGGATTTGGAAAACTAGAGACGAAAAATTGGCATACGGTTATTGAAATCTAACGATCTGATACTTGTAATGTAAGAATTCGGTTAATAGAGGCCCCATACTGAAATTTAGAACATATTGAACATTTTAAGAAATAATCTGAAAACCAACATATTATTTTAATGAGTTGAAATTTCGAAATAATTATGTCACTGAAAAGTCTCGGTAGCAATTGTATTGGTTTTTGTTCTACTTAATACGATTTAATATATTACATCGGAATGGACGAAATCAGTCGCGATATTATCGAAATATATACTAAATTTGGTGTTTATATTTACCACTCGTAGTTAGGGCTTCGGAAGTACAGACGACGGAAAGCCCATACGTCCATCCTTCTAGTCATAAAATTGGAACTGAACTAACATGGCGAGGGAGAGCAGTTCTCCCATCAAAGGGAGAAGAAAGCTGACTCACATCAATCAGCAAAAAAACAAGTAATGAACCATTGACTAGGGTCCAATCAAAAACAAGCACCAGATCCAAGGCGTGACTAACGAAAACCTGGATGAATAACGATTAAAACCAAAACAAAAAAATAAAAACGAAACACGCTCACAGCGTGACAAAACCAACCAAAGAGAATGAGCTAAAGAGAACACACAGAAAGGAAACAGAACGTAGACTAAGAAAATAAAAGGGGAAACAATAAATGAAAATGGAACAGCAACTAGGCTGTTACACTTATTCCCATATTTCGGCTCTAGAACACAGTATTCGCAAATTAAAGTAGAAGATCAAAATTGCTCTTATTTAAATTATCTCACAAAACTATCAAATTTTATTCTCAATTAATTCACGGAAAGATTTCTGTTTAATTATTAAAAATTCAGCCAGTTCCACACTTCTTATCCCAAATCCTATGACCTTTAAACAATCCATCTATTTCAAAAAAATTCGAATCTCACAAATGCAAAAGATTTTGCAATATAATCAAACACAATACATCAACTTATTAACACCATTACTCCCTCAGCATACACAACAACATCTACCTGGAATCAAACCTGACCTAACTCGCCCTCGCTTACTTGGCATTACACATAACACACACTCAACATAAAAACAACACCTAACTTATTCAAACAAATCCCAATCTACTCTCAATCATTTATCAAGCTCCATTTTTCCAAACAGATTCAACTATAGAACCCAAATCATCCTTCACTTCCTTGACATACTCCTAAACAGGGATACTCTAATTTGAGTAAAAATGAACTATTCTCCCTATTTTCCAGATACTAAATTAGCGCTGATAAGCAATCATACACATTACTTGTTTCTCGAAAAAGGAAACTTTATTCAACCAACATATATTAGCGTAACTAGTCCATAATTGACTCTCAAACTTGAACGTTACGTGATTAATAACGACCTACACACTCAAACTAATTAATCACAATCATGAACGATTCATTTATATTCTACTGGTGCTACTTTTAGCTGATTCATTTATATACGTTTTTACAAGAGCTAGTTTAACTCTGCCTCTTTCAATCAATCGAGAGAAGAAATTATTTAAAGTCTTAGTCATCTTTTCTAAACCGATTTTAAATTCAGCAACGTCCTTTTTATTAATACATTATTATCCCTTTAGATCAATTTACAAATCCATTGGTTTAATTCTATCTCCATAGTTTCTTTTTTTAAAATCATCTATCTCGTCAACGTCACGTCCAAACACATGTGTCTTGTCGGAATTTATATTTCTTAATTTTATCATTCCACAACCAATGTAACCAAAAACTTCAACTAGTAAACCAATGGGGTAGGTGACCGTCCTCGTTCGAACAAATAGTGATTACACAAGTTAGTACTAAATATCAATCGCAATTTTATGAAAGTAAAGATTGATACGTCAGTCATCTTTACTCGGCCATAACCAACCATCATAGTTATGCCGGAAACTTCTCCGTTCTTCTGTAACCAGACTGTGGCGCTGTCATCGAGCACTACTGCCAGAACTTATTCAAACCTATTGAACTAACAAATCTGACATGAGCTTCTAAGAAAATTATAAATAATATTTCTGAGCGAGTTTTTTACTACTTGCTACAGACGCTTAAAGTTCTACCGATAATTTATTTGTTTCTGCGGTGTTAGTTGCAGCTACATGAAAGAGTTTTATTATACTTAATACGACTGTCTACTGGGTTCTCATAGTTGAAAATGTTATATTAAGCTTATACAGTTGAGGTAAACAATTTCATGTAATAGTTGTTCCCGAAACATTCTTGACAATAAGCGGTATTCACAAGTGACTGATAGTTGTCTTTCACCATGCAGCTCTCGGAGTTTTCTAACGTACGGAACATTTCCACAACCCCTATCTTTTAGAATAAATGTATAAAACCTTTCTGAGAATTTGTTCAGAATAACCAAGCACATTGCAATTAATTCCAGTTGGCAGACATTTGAAATACTCTGATAAAACATAAGAGCATCTAAAGCAAAACCTTGCCTTTTTAGCAGAATTACTACCTTGTTTCTAGTTCACTTCTTATGACGTAAATGTGAAGTCTGGTTTTGTTTGTACTGAATCCAATGCAGTTGTGGAGTTTTGAAGCACTTCAATAACTCAATATAGCCAAACTACAAGATTACAAATAAGAATGATCATGTTCTTTTTATGTTTAGTGTTTCCGAAAATTATGCATTTTTAAAAGAAACTCTCGAACTGACTTTTACCATTGTGATTAAAATTACATGGAGAAGAAAACATTTAAAATATCATTCATCGTTTTATATATCAAAGATTGTTTACTAACTTACTTTACTTTAATAGGTGAAGATATAATGCGCTTAACCGTTAAACGACAAACATGAGTCCAATGGACTCCTTGCGCATAATTTTTATCCTTCTGCAATTTATTTGTTGCTTAATAGATGTCTCTTTTTAGATATGCTATCGGCAGCTAATGCAAAGTGAGACTACAATTGGGAATTCAAGAAATGTACATTACGGTATTTTTCTTAAATGTTTCTAATATTTTAACACAAGAGGTTATGATGTGTCCAATGGACTCGTTACTAATTTGTGCCATATATTTGATTTCCAAATGGCAATAAATGTACATTTTCCTTAAAGTATTATAAAGTAATAAAAAAACTTTGCCGTTCTACAGCAGTGATAAACAAAGAGCATACAGTAGATGGTACGTACCTTTAGGTTTCTATGTTCCGAAGTAAGCTCCATCAGTTTCCAACATCTTTTGGCAACGTTCCTGCAGCTGCACAATACCCTTCTGATAAAAGTCGGCGGTCGTTCAGGCAAAGAAGTCCGTGAGTGCGTTCCGCAGGTCTCATTCATTGGCAAAGGATCTCCCACGGTTGACGTGGGAATGAAACAAGTGTTACTCTGTAGGCATGAAAGATTTCACTCGAATAATAGAACTCTATATAATGAAGAAGTTGAAGAACAAGCTGGTACTTCAGTAGCTGGAGGCGAAACTCAAGAACTACAAGAAGAAAACGATGACAACAATACACCAAGTGAAGAGGACTGCGCGCAGGGAGTCGCGAGTGGATCCAGAAATCAACAGAAAAAGACAAATTTGACATATTCGGAAGAAGAAAACAGATATAAATTGGCAATTTTAGAATATCCGCAGGTTCTAACCGTCGCCCTAAGACACATTGTGCGCAAGATTCATCCAAATCTAGACAGGATAACATTTCCAACACTAGATGCAGTTGATCGCATTTCCCTAAAGAGACATAATTTACCAATAGAGCCGGGAGAACTTGTGAATTTGGTGGATGAAGTCTTCACCCGCAGGGACGAGGACTTCAATCTTAATGAGCTGTATAGCGACTTTGTGAGGGCACATGGCAAGGTGCTGCTGGATCCGAAGGAGTCCTGGCCCCATTGCTATGTGCACACTAAATACCCACCATAGCATGGGGCCTGAGCGGTGTTCTGTGCTGCAAATAAATGCCCAAAATTCCCGGACTGTTGGAGCGGAGGTAAGAAGACTGACTGAGGAACTACAAGCTGATATAATATGCATCCAGGAACCATATATTCTTAGTAGAAGGCTAATAGACATACCTACTACAGCTCAGATAGTGATGGGAGGTGAAGAACCGAAAGCATCTATAATAAATCTAAACAGAAATTTTCAAATAATAGAAATTACTCAACTAACAGATGAATTCACGCATGTGCAGAACTATTAACCAAATTTGGGAAATTTGTAATAATAAGTTTATACTGTCAATATAGATTTGAGATCACACAGTTTATAAATAAATTAGAATTTATAATAAATACGTATCAGAACCAAAAAATAATTATAACTATGGACGAAAATGCAAAGTCGCCTCTGTGGTTCAGCAACGTTAGAAATGATAGAGATAGACGAAGAGGAGAAGAACTCGAAGAATTAATATTTGCAAATAACCTGATTGTAGTAAAAAAGAAGGGACAGCCCCCAACTTTTTGTAACAGGGCAGGAGCAGAAACAAATATAGACTTAATATTAACATCGCAAAATCTTTATAATAAAATCGATAATTGGCAAGTCTTGGATAGTCGGACCACAAGCGACCAGAACGCAATTATTTTTGAAATTGGCGCGGCGAACAATGCAGCGCAGGGTGCTGCTGAGGAAGAGGACCCCTTTAAATATAACATCAAAAGAATGAATTGGGATAAGTTTCAAAGACATTTGACCTTCCCTGAGATAGAAGTCCGAACCGATGTGCACCAGGTAGCGGCAACTTTGGAGGGCTCAATCAGGCAAGCAATTAGAGATTCTTGTCCGCGGGAGGAGATTAAGGCAAATACCACGGCTCCTTTCTGGTGTCGGGAGCTGGAAAGAATGAGGAGAATTGTCAGGGAAAAAAGGAAGAGCTATCAATTGGCACAGGACCCGGAGCTTAGAGATAGAAAACTAGAACAATACAGAACGCTCAAGAACGAGTATAAGGAAAAATTCCGCATACGAAAAAATAATCTTGGGATGCATTTGAAGAATACAACCTAAAAATGGATGCATGGGGCTCGCCATACAAGCTTTGTATGGAGAAGACAACACCCACAACTCTAGCAACATTAAAGAAAACGGATGGAAACTAAACCACAACGTGGAAGGAATCAGTAGAACTATTAATGGAAGAACTTATACCAAAGGATATGGAAGAGGAAGAAACGGAAGAACAGCAAAGAATGAGAGCGAGAATGAAGGAAATATTAGATCAAACGGTAACAGAAGAAAATGATAATGAGGAAATCATAGTGAAAAATTTTGAAATTGATCAGGCAATTAAATCTCTAAAAAATAAAAAAGCTCCGGGTCCAGAAGGTATTAAATCAGAAATTCTCAAGAAGACTAAGGACTTATGCATCCCGTACCTGGCACGGCTCCTCACCGAATGCTTGATGCAAGGAAGATTCCCGAAAAAATGGAAGGAAGCCAACCTAATAATCTTTCTGAAAAGCAGAGAGAAGCCAAGGTCTAGTCCAAGATTCTATAGACCTATCTGCCTTCTTAACGTCATTGGTAAGGTCTTAGAAAAGATAATTGTAAATCGCTTGCAAGCAGCTAGGAAGGGAATTGAGGAAGATCAGACGCAATTTGGATTTAGGAAAGGAAGGTCAACCGAGGATGCTCTGAATAAGTTCTGCGTGAGGGGGACAGATGGTAAATATGTTTTGGCAATTTTCATTGACATCAGGAGAGCCTTCGACAACCTGTAGTGGCCGGCTCAATTTGTAAACCTTAAGATGAGCGAAATACCAAATTACATAATAAGGGTACTCGTGGACTACTGTACGAACAGAACAGTCAGCCTGCGTGCCCCAAGAGAAAAGATGACCCGGAGACCGAATAAGGGATGCCAGCAGGGATCGATCTGTGGCCCAGTCTTTTGGGACATTTGCATCGATCCCTGCATAAAGAAGATCAACGAAATGAAGGAAGCAATGTCAATTATCGCCTATGCCGACGACATTGCAGTATTGGTTGAGGCAGATTCCAGACACGAAATGGAAATTAAAGCAACGAAAATATTAGTGACAATTCATGAATGGTGCGAAACTAACAAACTGACTGTCTCTGCTGAAAAAACTCAGTACATGATATTTAAAAACAAAATAGAGAGAAACCCTATAATAAAATTTAATAATCAAAACTTAAAAAGAGCTAAATCATTTAAATACCTAGGGATCATCCTAGATAAAAAACTAAACTTTATTGAGCATATAGAAGCTACGAAAAATAAAATAATCAAGTTTGGCAATAATATAACTTCAATAGGTACAACAAGATTCGGGCGGCCTATAAACCATATCAAATTGTATCATAACCAAATTATCAATTAAATCGGCACGTATGGATTGTGTGTGTGGTCACACAGGCTGACACAAAATAAGAGTTTAGCAGATAAACTGGATAGCGCGCAAAGATCTGTATTAATAAGAATGTCCGGCGCATATCGAACTACACCTGGGGTGGCACTAAACATAATATTAGGAATAGCGCCTCTGCATTTGGAGAACATCAAGTCTGCTGCTTTGTATTATATGAAGAAAAATAATATAATAAGAGCTACGGAAATCTTAGGAACCTTGCCAAACAATAAGGAGGAAATAGAAGAAATTATTATATCTAAATGGCAACACTTCGGGGAAAGAAGTAGAAAATCTAGAAGATTATGTGGAATCATAGAAAATATGCACAACCGACTGCAATGGAGAGGATGGAACCCGAGCAGAGGCGCTGTACGTTTTTTGAGTTCCATGGGCCGTACCGAAGCAAATTATATGAATTCGAACGAGTTGACTCCCCGATGTGCATGTGTGGCCTTGAGGTGACCCAGGAACATGTGGTCCTCGAGTTCCCGGAAAACCAAGTAAATAACGAATTGTTCCCGGAACAATTATACAACAAATAATTGATTTAAGACTGGAATTACAAGACACAACAGTACGAGACATAATGGAAAATGAATAAACGAGGAACTCTCTGGACCTACTCGCTGCAAAGATTTCGCATATATATAAAATGAGATATATTAATAGGCAATAAAACCGAAACAACAAATAATTCTACGAATTACACTACTGAGCAACAAACTCAAGCAAATGTATATATAATATATTCCTTGTGTCCGTGTTACCATGTGTTCGTCCGCTCGCTCGTTCGTTCGGTCGGTCGATTGTGTATTCGTTGGTGATGAATCGGGTATTATGTATACATGGCGAGTGTGAGTGTAAGAGGGATATTTCAGTCTAAAGTAATGGTTGAATGATGTCATGCGAACTTTGTTGATTTTAGATCTTCTGCACGGTCGTGGCAATCGCGTACCCATTCCCTAGAAGACAGAAATACCTAAAACTAATAATAACAGAGCGCTCACGATGTTGTACGTATGATGGAAGATAAAACCTTTTGTTCGCTCCCAGAGTTGCTGCCGACTTGTAGTCAGGACAGCGCTACATCTCTGGATGGCAGGAACTTAAAAACTGCGGAAGAAATATAATGTAGCGAGTGCGCGAGTGAAAGTGAGAAAATGCGTGTGATGTGAGGTGATGGACGCGGCGAGTCTGGAAGAGAGAAGAGGAGGAGTTCCCGGAACCAGACCCCATCCATGGATCTGGACGAGAATTCCCGCTGCCCGGGGGCCTGAATCAACTCGATCGGCTTGGAGCTGCGTACAGAATTAATGGGAGTATGAATGGAGGAATGAATGTGACTTTACGTTATCGTCTATAAAATATTGAGTTAGTGATACTAGGGGACATATAGTTTGCTGGGATAAAGGAAGTTACAAGTAGTATAGATTAGGTAATGAGTAAAGATTAGAATTAGAAAAAGAAACAAATAATGTAAAGTAGAAACTCTCTAAGCTCAACTAGAGAACGGGTACAAAATAGGAGTTGCAATCGTGTTAAAATACTAATAATAAAGATAATAAACAGTAAAGTATGAATGAATGAAAGATAAAAAACAGACAAATCTAAAACTCTCATAAATCAAACCAGAGAAATGCACAAATAATAAATAAGAACTAAATGACAATAATAAAAATTAAAATAATAATGTCACAAACATATATAAATGAATAAATAACTGAGGTTTGTATAGCTCAAGTCACTTGTATATGTAAAATAGTGTATGCATTGCTAGTAGAAAAAACAAATAGTAACTTTCCCCCCAACTCGCGGAAATAGGGCAAAGGTTTATCCATCGGGAACTGGGCTACAGAAATATCCCCCCTCAGCCCTCTTTCTCTTTCCTTTTTTATCTTTTCTTTGGATACCAGTTTAAATCTATGCAATTTCAGGTCCTACGAACTCCGTGTCTCGACGTTGAGAAGGGGTCGAGACAGGGAGACAACTTGGGGGATGGCCTGCCCCAGCTTTGTGGAGAATCCCTTTTAAATTCGTTGCGCCCCTCAGGCGCTCGAAACAAAGATTTGCTAAGAAAGCAAAGCGATAGGGGTGGCAGGAGGGTCCTTGAAACAAAAAAAACTATGTAGGCATTAGGTCCGGTGAATATGGTGCATGATACAGTGTCTGCCAACAAAGTTTCTGGGGGGTATCTCGGGTCTTCTTTGCCACATGTGGGTTTAAATTGTCGTTGAGGAACAGCACACCCTTGCGATTCACCAATGCCGGCTCCTTCTGCCGAAGTGCAGGGCGCACCTTTTTTAACTGCTGGGAGTAGAGGTCCGCAATGATGGTCTGACCAGGTGGAAGGAGCTCGTAATGCACCAATTGGCGACAAGTCCAGCATACAGAGTATACAACCTTTCGTGGGTGCAAAGGTGGTACTGAGGAGTGATGAATAGGGTCCAGTGGCGACAGCAAATATCTGGTACGTTTGGGAGTACCATAGAGGACCCAATGTTCGTCACCAGTGTGTTCAGGTGCCGAGTGAGCAAGCACAAACAGGCTGACACTCGTTCCATGTTGGCTGCCGACAATGTATGTGTACCCACTTGCTTAACCTGCATGACTTACCTATCCCATGCAGCATCAGTTTGACTGTCTTAACGGAAACACGGAACCTTTCTGCACGTTCGTCACACGTTAGACCACTGTCCTCGATGGCTGCTTTCTGGGCCTTATCATCCAACACACGTGGTCGTCCACTGCGAGGTTCATCAGCAAGGCTCACATTTCCTGAACAGAATTTCTGGCACAATGCCTGGTGCTGTGTTCGTTAACTTCATTCTCACCAACTACCTGGCATATGCGGCGTTATGATGCGGTAGCTGACAGACCCACTTTAAATGCCTACAACAAAACACACGAGAACAAGTTACCTCGATACCTCCTCTCATTTACACTGGACGAGCTATGACTGTTCTGTGTGCGCAACGTGCCTCTATTACTGAAGGTAGATAGACAGACTAACTACCGATCGCTTGGCAGGCACGTGCGTAATTTCGTTTCCTCTCTGTGAGCGCATGAAGTGTCTGACGTCCAAAACGGCCAAAAACTTTCTTGGTTACCTTGTAATTATACGGCACATTTGTATCAGTTGATTCGTGTTGCGGTGTAGGTAGTGGAAGTGTTAGTGCTAGTGCAAGTGCACGAGGAAAAGTAAAAGCTGGATCAAGTACAGAAATGGCAGTTTCTTCGGATATTGTTCGGTCTGATGAAGTAACTTGAATATAGTGGAAGTGGTGGTAAAGTGAAGCGTCAGACGTTTCTGACACGATTAGTGATTCTGAGATCGAAGATGTTGGTAATCAGTGACGATGTAATGACAAGAGTTACCATGCAATGGACGGAATCATCTTGTATTCTGAGCCTCCTCGTCCACTCAAAACGAAGTCTTAGAACATCATCAAAGGGAAAGTCAATAAGGTTAATCTTCCTCCCTATAAGACAATAGAAGATCCCTTAGACGATATATTATTTTTTATTCAAGATGATCTATTGAAGGCTCTTGTTCGGTATACCAACAAAAAAGCAGTATGTGCACACAGAAGACGCAACATGCAGAATCAGTGGAGGCCGGTCGATGAGAGAAAAAATAAGTGTTCCGTTGGACTTTTGAATGCTGCTGGCCATCTCAAAGCCAATGAACTGAACATAGAAGTGCTATGGGACAAAAAGTATATTTCGCGCCACGATGAGTATAAACAGGTTCAAGTATTTGTGCATATTCATCCGATTCGATGACAAAACAATGAGAAGTGACAGAAGATGCAAAGATAAACTGACCCCAATAAGTGTCGTTTGGGAAAGAACGAACCAATATTTGAAGAAACGCTATGAACCTTGGGTAAATTTGACTGTTGACGAACAGCTTGTTCCATTCCGTGGTAGATGTCCATTTACTCAATAAATGCCTTCGAAACCTGATAAGTATGGGATGAACATATGGTGGTTAGCAGAGTAAAAAAACATACTGCCCTTTGTATGGTATGCCTTATATTGGGAAGACAATAACACCACAACCAAAATCCTGGAACAAAATGTGGTCTTGCATTTGGCGGAGGGAGCCTTATTTTGGAAGTAAAAGAAATGCCACATGTGATAGTTATTTCACTCATTTTAATCTCGGCAAGACACTGCTTCACAATGGTCTTACACTAGTGAGAACAGTGAAAAAAAAGAATACGTTCGTTCCACCTGAATTCTTACCGAACAGAAGGAAGGAACATAAATAATGGCTGTTTGGTTTTCAGAAAGATTTCACACTTGTGTCATATGTCCCTATAAGAAATAGATATGTAATTCTTCTCTCAACCATGCACCATTCTTAAGACATTGACGTAACACAAGCAAACAAACCAGAGATAGTGTAGTATTATAATTAGACTAAAGGATGTGTAGACACTTTGAACCATGAATATTCGTGCAAAAGAAAAACCAACACATAGCCATTTGATTATTTTTCAATGTGGTTGATGTATAAGCTGTTTCAGCCTATGTCCTTTGGAGTACATTACATCAGTATGGGAAGACTTGCTGATTGCAATAACCGAAAGTCTCATCCAGCAACATATTGACAATAGAAATGCTGTAGTTCGTCACTAGTCTGCTGTTGCTGAGTTCAAAAGGAGTGATGAAATGCATGTAAGCAACGTAGTTGGAGAAAGAAAGAAGAAAAGATGTTACGTGTGTCATGCCCGAAAAGGACGAATGCAAAGGCGAACTTACACGACCTACAAAAAGCGTATGTGTTCTGAACATTTGGTTGTACTTAGATACAGTTAAAAATGTAAATCATGAAACAATAAATACGAAATAGTTATGTCCTTCAGTAATTCCAGGAATAGCTTTTCGAAACAACAAATATATTACTTGGATTGTTTCTTCAAACTACAGTACTTTGTAAAACATGTTTCCTACTAAAGTTTACAATTAAACTATATTATTTTCTTTAAAAAAAATACAAAAAATAATTGAAATTTTCCACTAAAATATTACTTCATCCGGCAACACGACATGCTTGTAAACAATATAAGATTACGCAGTGATTATATGTTTTGTCAGAAATACTAAAAAAATAACTCTACGATATTATACTTTGTAACACAATGTCAGGTCTGATAATATGTTATCAACAGTGTGAGTCCATTGGACTCTCCTTGCCTGTTATGTTATGAAAATAGGTTGGCCGTTGTAGAGTTAAGATGAAAGCAGTTTATGGAAATAAACTTAGTTCTAACAGTAAATTGACTTAATTTTATTTAAATTAAACGAAACTAAATTCTATTGGATTTTAGTTTTTATTTCAGTGAATGTAACAGCAGAATGCCATTTTATTTAAACAGACAGCAATATTGTAGCTATCATGATCATGTGTCACCTAGTAACCGTTGCTCAGTGGTAGAGCGTTGGCTTAGCATTCGGGAGGTCGTGGGTTTAATCCCAGCGTCCTACCATCCTGATTGAAGTTTTTCCAAGTTATTTTATCAGTCACGCCAGGCAAATGCCACGATGGTACTTTTAACGTATTTCCTGATTTCCACATTTCCCTCTCCTTCCCGACCAGAGACTTAGACTCCTGAATGTAATAACAAAATAAATTCCAATGATTTTGTGTCAGAAAGTATTGCTGTTCTTCAGTGATCAGTCAAGGGAAATCAGGTACGCTTTCCGACCTCGCAAGGTACTCATACCGCCTGTATCTCAATCTAAGAAGGAAGCTGTAAAATGTGGAACTGAATTACTACGCTATGAAATTAAAAAGGAGAGTGTTTATGTAAAACTTGGTAAACTTAATTTTTATATGGGCCAGCTAGTTCAGCAACTTTGGACTTCGACCCGTCATGATTTGCCTTTAGCTGTTAAAATCCACACCCATGCCCGTGCCGGGACTCGAACGCGAGACCTTCGGCCGGTGAGAGTATTTATATGATTGGTATTCTGTTTTCAGGGTTTATGCTTAAATATTCTTACACTGTTGATTCAATGTTTTTATCGTCACACCCCTATCTTTCACGAAAAAAAATATCGTTTCAGAGCTATGTCACATTCTGGTTGTTAATGATTATACATTCCCTTACAAACTTCCGTTCGTTTCCATGTAATTTCTTTCTCTGGCGCTTGATTTTGAATTGAATTTTATTTATGTTCTTAGGCTCCTATGTAACTTACCTTAGAACAAATGGTTTCAGTAGGAAGGTATGTGGCCTAGCGCTTCATTCAAATTCTCTAAATTTTAAGCTGGACTACTCGTCACAGTGGCTGACATAGTTTCGATAACGTGTGATTCTTATTTACGGACTTTAGATATCTCAGGTTCAGGCGGGTTAAGGGTAGGAGAGAGGATATTGCAAACTATTAGGCTTAATTTGTAGATACCATCTCTGCATTTGCGTGGCGTGACAGGAAAATCCTGGAATAAACTGCTAACTGATCTACGGTATCTCTGTTTCCACAGTGCTTTCTATAAAATCAATAAATGTTCTTATTGATAGTGTTATGTTGGAGAAAAGCGGATCAATATTTACAGTCTTTTGATTCTAAATGTTCTAAAATATGCAGGATTACTTTCAAAGAAAGATTGATAACATAAATTACTTTCTGTCGTATTTACAAGTATGAGATCTTTGCGCTGGGTAATTCTCAAATGTAATATGAGTCAATCCTAGAGGAAGTCAGTGTTCATTAAAATCAAACTTATTTAAGTTGACTATGATATTAAGAGGCCTCAGTACTACACTGCATGTGTAGATGTGTTGTTGTTTCATATTTGTGAATATGCTGATCAAATGAAAAGATACAATGAAAGTTTAGATAGCTGCACGATGCTAGTTAAGTACTCAGGCCTCTTAAGCAGATTCTGTGAGTGTAATGTAATTGTAAGTTTTGTCTCCTTCTAGCTCATATAATTAATATTCTCGTTGGAAAATAATGGTACCGTACATAAATATCAGACCTTTCCAGCACTTTAAGGGCACAGGCAATGATATTTATTTCCTTGGTATTGTGTGGGAAAAGGAACAGGAAGTTAGTTGATAGGATCTATATTCAAGGAACCATCCCGGGGATTCGTCTGTTGGGCTCGTAAGAATGCAAACTTCAGTGAAAGTTGCATTCGTGAGGAGGCGTCGGACTTGCAATGCTCTCTCAGTCCTTACCGGAAGTTAGCGACCGGAATTGCAGAACCACAGGAGGTTGCTTTCAATTTCTCACAAACTTAAGGCAATTAATTTACTTGTACATCGTATTTCTTGACACTTAATTTGTTCATTTATTTGTACATTTAATTTGTACAAGAGTTTCAACAATCCATTTCTAAAATATTTATATTTCTTTGAACCCCATTGTTAAAATATGTTGTGAGAATAAGTAAAAAAAATATTATACCAATAAGAGTGATATTGTTGGCGACATAAAGTTGCAATGTTCAGGTTGGACGAGTCAGCAGGTAAGGTAGTGAAAAAAAAAACACAGACATATAAGGCAAAGCAGATGGCCGCGCATAAAGAACTAGAGATGCGGACGCAGTGTATTGAGTCTTGTCTTCCGATGCTTAAGGGAATTGGACATATGGCTGGTGAGGGTCTCTATTACGGATGGAACTTAAGTATCCTTATCTGTTGTTAGACGCTTCTAATCACTGAAGGTCCAGCAATTCTCCAGACCCCGAAATTCTTACTTAATTTCGCTTGACTGGTCGTCCGAGAACGTATTTTAATGAACGAAACTACTAGTTCTTGTATTTCACACACTACGATTAGGACAGATTGTAGTAAAATAGAAATCCAATAGATGGCGGCATAACATATATAGTTTTTTTAATTAAAAGAATCATAAGTTGGCAAATTGAATAATATTTAGTTGCTAAAAATTTATTGTCCAAACGTCTTTATGAAAGTTCATTATAAGAGATTCAAGTATTGCATATAGTGGTTAACAGATAATAATTAATCACTTCTCGCTCAGGATTTAGCGAGGATAACTCCATTAGTTACTACACTTTGTGTTGAATTTCGGAATGTCAACAGGAATAAAAATGTAGAATAAATTTTTTGACGAGCTTGTTGTAGATTTCACTAGAATTCTTGCGCTCAAGCTCTACATAATACAAAAAGGCCATGACATACATTAGAACCTTCATGTTAAAGTATTTGCTAAAAAATGTTATGCAGTCTGAAACTCATAATTTCTAGCAGACCTTCCCAAGATATCTCAATCACATTTTTACAGACATTAAATAGACTATTGTAACGGTCCTAGATTTAAATATACATTTATTTTTTTAATTGTCATAAATTTTAGCTTGCAAACAAAATAAATCTTGCCGTTTTCCTTTGCATCAGCGAAAAGAAACGCAATAAAAATTATTACTAGAGGACAAACAATCTTATGCAAGATGCTCTGTCTTTTTCAAATCAAGGTGAAACAGAAACCACTCCAATGGAAATGTTCTTTAATTTAAAAAAAAATAATATTCCAAAACATTCAGATTGAGAGCCTACTTCAGTAACACTCTTCGCGCAACAGCTAAAGCATTCGTCAAAAATTTTCCATGCTTCCCACATACTCGTAAAAGAGACATCTTCGCTCCTCAGACTATGATGTTCCATGTTCGATATTCCATGATTTGAGTTTGAACTAATTTTAAGATCTTTTGGCATCAGAGGCCCAGGCGGGGAAAGGGGGAGGGAGAGGATCGTGGAAAGTGAACGACCGGGGATTGTTTGTAGGTACGAACCCCTCATTTCCTGGTGTGACTGAGGATCAATGTTCCACGTGTTCCTGGTTCCAACAATTTAGTGCGTTGCAAAAAAATTCGCAGTTCGACACCAGCCATCAGTCACCTTCAAGCGAATTGCTGCCTGGAGTCTGCCAGCAAACTCCGTAGGAGAAAAGATTGAGATAGTACATAATGCACTGGTGACAGTCAATCCATATAAGTTCCAACTATGAATGCATAAGGTATGACATTGGGAAATCTCAAGTTTCTTTCTTATTTAATTATCTGACTAGGTTGTTTATGCCGTAAATGAACATAAACCGCCAAATTATAATGTTTTGTACTTAGATTCATAGCGTTTCATATTGATTTATATAGACGTTTGTCGTGTGTTATAATGTATTCCTGCGCTGTAAAAAGGTAATGCTATCCAATGTGCCATACTCACGCGCCCTAAACGGCACAAGGGTGATGCGGAAGTAGCGCTGCACATTTTCTCGACCTACAGTACGAAGTGAGGTGATGTGGTTAGTCATACCCTGGACCAGCTTTACTTTCCCAAGGTGCCCAGGTGTACCAAGGACACTCCGGTACTCAATTTGATAGGAGCCTGGCTGCATCTCAGAGTGCTGTACTTTAGACATTGACCACAGGCCACAATGCAATTGCTTGTGGACTTTTGATAATGTCATTGCTTTAACTAAACATTATCGCTCCAGACTAATGTCTTCATGAATTTCAAAGCTTCCAGTCGGAAACCTCTACCAGTGTCAACGATGAACGTCCTTTAATAAGACTTAACTCAAATGCATACGTTTTAACATTTTTATAGGTGGGAAAAAGAGTCGTTGAAATTCTTATATACCTAAAGAACATGACTCGTTAACCTGATGTGAGTTTCGTGCCGTTGTTTTCGAAAAAATCTTTGGATAAAATACAATCTCAACTTTCAAAATATGTAGGTAAGTCTACCATTAATGAAACTCTATTGGATACGGCCCACATGCACCATTTACGCATAAATTATCATCATCCAACTTTGACTTCGGATATCTAAAGAACTTCCGCATGTTACGTAATGTCTAGTTTCGTTGTTCCTAAATAATTTGTAATTATGGAAGATGTTCGTACTTTTGTCAACGAGTTGACAATAACGATAGAAACCTATTGTCTGCATCAAGTGGCAAATTCAGCTTTCGATTCCGATTCCGAACCGAAGAAGTGAATCGAACTGTCAAGTTCATAATTCAACTAGACCAGTACAGGAACATGGAGTGTCACCTCCAAAACACCCAACAAAATTCTCTAATAACCCAAATCTGACAGATAACGATGTACTGAATGAAATTTGTATCGAGATGCTAGCAACAGCTGATATCGAAAAATAGACGACCTGTGTGTAAATTATCCGACCAAAGGCCATGAAAATAATACTACATACATGTTTCAATTATTAATCACCTTCAAGAAATGATTCTTCATTTTCCGCACACTTAATTCAAAGATTCTGTTATTGTTGAGAGCCTGCCTTGAACGCCTTTTCTTCAAATGCTCTCAGCGCCGTCTTTACCATTTCTATCAAGTTCTCTCGGATGGCGAAGCGGGTACCTTTCAGTGTCAATTTGCCTTTAGAGAAAATTCAGAAGACACAAGGTACCCTGGAGACCGAAATGAGTGTAAATCCTTCCAAGACAAAGTGGACCAAGTACAAGGAATGGACCGGGGCGTGGAATGTATTGTGATGTAAATGCCAAAGATGGGAGATTTAAAGGCCTGGTTTATTTCGACGAATTGCATAACGTAGGCGACGATGAACATCCAGATAACTCTCCTACATAAATGCTTGTCTCTCTATTATGTACTCGTGATGCACAATGCCCAAGTAGTCAAAGATTACAATCAGTATCTGGTGGAGATGTATCGTTCTAGTGTTTTCTTTGAACCATTTGTTTTTGTATACTCCCCCATTGGATCATTTTTTTTCTGCTTAGGTATCTTCAAAACTTGATTCATTATCGTTGATCAAAACGTTATGTCATTTTCCCAGAATAAAACTAAAAAGAAGAACCACACGGTATTACATACTGTCTACTTAACGGATGTTGAAGCAAGAGAGATTCACGACACCAAACAGACATGCGCATGAAGGCTACCTGCACTACTGCGTGTAGTGCTGCTATCCAACCTTCACTAGTTTCCTCAGAAAAAATAAAGTTGGGAATTTTTCAGCAGTCGTTGTTATCAACTGAAGTTTTTTTTTAACAAAAACAATATTTTTTTAAATTCTGTAATTTTACAGAAGGTAATATAAAGATCCAAAATCTATTATTTTGAATAAACGTCTTTACATTTTTTTTAATAATATGATCACATAAGTATTGTGTGACCACACGTTATCAGAAATGAAATGCATTGCAGCCTAAATTTGGAATTTTGGAAGTTTTTTTTTATTGATCTTCTGAAAAATTACAGAATTGATTAGTGTTGTTTTAATGCTTCTTTACGAACATGGGAGCCAGAAAAACCATAAATGAGGCGTTTACATGAGCACAAAGTTTGAATACGGTCTTATCCATTCATGAGACAGTCAATAAAAATCTAATAGTGCGGTTTACGACAATCTACCTTTCTATAGTCAACAATATGTTAAATAGTTAAGTCCATTAATAATAAAAATGTTAAAATGCCTATAGTTTATCTTTTCTGAGTATTTAATTACATCGCTCATCCGTAGTTTGAAGTAGGCCAAAGCATAGGAAAGGAAATACTTATCATTTTTAAGACAACCAGTTTGCAAAAATTTCGAAGATGGAAAGCGTAGTGTCTCGAGGTTCAAAAGAAGCGCATATGTGTAGAACAAGAAATTAACGTAGATGACCCGAAACAAGGAAGAAATTAATAATCTGACTGCGGAATAAAAAAAAATAGGAGAATTTAACCATACTTTAACTAACCCGTCTTCATGAATTCGTGTCTGTGTGACCTTCTTGTGGTGTTACCTTACATTTTGTACTAATTTGATTAATTACTTCAATGTGTATGTGGAATTGCGAAATAAATTAATTAAGATGATTAGTAAAATAAATTCCTTTCCCTTCAAAACTGAACTTATCTCTCTACCAAAATGAAACTGCTAATCTAACCTATCTAGAAATGTGCAATTTTTTTTACATGTAGTCCTACGAGTATTACGAGACAAAAATTCATTTGAATTAGTATTCAGGGTAGCAAAATGTACGGTCGCTAAAATGTACGGCCGCAAAATGCACGGGTCCCAAAATGAGTAGTAGTAAAACACATGTCACTATTACCGGTAATGTTGATTTCTCTAGCTCCTTTTCGCCAAGTCTTTGTAATTATCTTTTAATCCTTGATTTTTTGCCACCCTCATTACTGTGATTCTCGGATTATGAACTTTGAATTAAAACCATCCGAAACTTCTTCGTTTCATACTTCTGACTTTTCGAATTCTTATTTCCCAGGATTCCTACCATGCAAAATTCAGAAATTTATACATTCCGATCTTAATAGTTCTGACTATGAAATTTCTATATTCTGATTTAAGAGAATTCAATACAAAGGATCTATTATATATTACAGGAATTTCGCTAAATTTCTTATCCCACCTGTTTATAAACAATTTATTTTACAAATAGAATAAATATGAGTCAATTGAGCCCAATAGATTGAACTCGTTAATGCTTGAAAACTTCAGAACAAACAATTCTCCGAGTACGAAATTGTTACAAAATATTCTCTAAGTGTTTCATATGTATTATGCGACTTTCAATAAATTGTGTTGTTTACTTAATTAAGGGAAGTTTTGTTCGCTATAGTTTTACTCCTTGTATTCGTAATTAGCTCAGAAGACAAGGTCAATAAATTCTGATATACAGTTATGCGGTCCAAATGCAAGGAGGTCGTTCGTTTTTCTCGCATTTACCTAAATTCAGATTAATGGGTTATTATTTACGAGCCTCTTATTTTCCTGATTTTAAAATTCACTTCTATTATTTACGGATTAAAGATAGATGATGTTTAGACACTTGACAAAGCTTAATATTTCCCCCTTTCTTCGTGTAGTTTATTTATATAATATATAGCTCGAATAGTTTTAAAAGTACTAGATTACTAGAACCAACCGAAGTAGTCTGAGGCGTTGGGCAAGCGCATTCACGGACGTGGGTTCGAATATCTTTTTGGGATTAAATATAGACTTTCAAATATATTGCGCCCATATAATTGTGACGGCCACAGGCCTAAATACTACGATGGCCCATACAGAATCAAGTTTACTAAACATTGTCGATATAAAAGATAGCAATAAACAATGTTAGAGTAGGACTATCGTTCCAGTACCGTTGCTGAAACATTTCATTTGTTCCAGAGAATTTCTCTCAGTTGCTGACAATAATGATTTCTCATCAAAGAATGTGGTCGCTCCGCTCCCGAACATTATAAGCGGAAGTGTTGTCACAGAATGGTATTATCCCTCACACACGTGGACAGTTCAGCTTATAAATGAAAATTGATAAACAAATAAGAAAATGTATAATTAAAAATGTTTCAATTTTAGTTTTAGAATCTTACTCTGTTAACTAGATTTTAAAGTAAGCAAATGCAAATCTGCATAGAAGCCAGCTATAATTCCATGTAAGCTTAAGGGTAAATGTGAGCAAAAGCAATCTTTACCACAGCTACAACTGTAATTCCCTTATTTATACAAGGAGAAATTTCCTATGAAGTTTTTTTGTACAGAACCATTCTGTTAGCTATGAATACCTATTACTGTTTCTGTTTTATGAAGTTTGGCAAAGCAACTGTGCCCTGGAAATCCCCCCACCCGAAAATCTCCTTTGCCATACAAGCATCCTGCTCAACATTCATTACTTCCTGGCACTTCCTGACCAACAAATCTGTCTATTCTGAAGTCATGTTATTAGTTGCGCCTCTAATAGTGCAAAGTTAGATATCATGTAGTGTGGCCTCACAAAAACATTTTATTTGATTATTCATCTTCGTCTGCTGCATACATTAGTCAATTCGTATCCTTATTTAAATTATCTATATGTATGGTTGCCACTGGTCAAGTATAATACGGGATGCCCTATATTTTAGGGAAAATTGAGCGATCTGTATTTTATATTTATGAATAATAAATTCAAACATATACAAGGCAACAATAGTTGTAACAAGAAACCGTTATGGCTTATTTTCCAAATGTTTATTATGCAGAATAGCGAACAAAATTTCATCACACGCCTACTCCCCAACATAACGCCGTTTAACACTCGTGCAGTCTATTTGCTCTTGTTCAGCGGTCTTCAACCGCCGATGTGCGAAACCTTTATACAAGTCTTCGGCAAATTACTACAGTTAATTGTTTAATATTTATTCGGTAGATTTAAACAGTATAAAATTAAAATTAAAGTTTTTATTTATTTATCATATAACAAGAATTTGGAGATCTGCTGGCATTCTCTGAGCGTTAAATAAATCTATATTACTACCATCTTCACGATCCTTGAATTATTTTCCCTGTATTTTGTTGGTCTGTGAGTATTAACAGGCTACAAATCGCTGCTAATTGATAACAACTGTGGTTACAAGATTGAAATATCAATTTTCCGTCCACCACTGCCTTTGAATATTTATTGTGGTAGTGTTAGATAGCGGGGTTATAGTGGTACAGAACCTGACTAGTTACTTTCATATTGTTCCATTTCTTATTTCGCCCTTATTAATTGCCGTCCATTCTAAAGTTTTTACAAGGTTGAATCATACAGACTACTTTCCAAGAAATAGATTTAAGTAACCTGATCAGGACAAGAAAGAAGAATTTAAAGTACTTCTTAAAGAAAAGAAAAATAATCCCCAGGATAAGAATCGAACCCACGGTACGTTAATCGGATACGATGAGCACAAAGCTACGGTATCATAGGATCTAACTGGCTATCCACCCGTTATTTATGTTTCTTTAGGTTATCCTTTGCACATCCAAACACCCTGAACATATGATTGATGTTACGTGATGCTGGCTGGATGTCTCTGGTGGAATTAATACAGCATGACATGCCGTATATGGTCGTCGAGAACTGCCATGATCAAACACAAGAAAGACTTCCAAACCGTGAAGAAGACCGTTCTCCTTCTACACACTGCTGCACAATCAAGTGCTCTCATCCATAGCACATGCCGTTAATTCACTATTTTCTTCTCAGATTGCGTCATTGCAACGCGTATACGACAGTACTTGTGGGCCCGCAAAATGTTCGCTTATTAATAGTTAACATCAAGGAACAGTTAATAAGAACTTATTCTACACAACGTGGGTGAGAATCAATTGTTTTTGGCCTATTTTAACTGAATATTCCAGAGGTTTATTCAAAGTAACAAAACGAGTTATGAAGGTAACGAATTAACACCAAAGTTTATTAATCCTTATGTAACTTCCTTAATTAATAAACTACGCCATGTTTAAGTATTCAGAGCAATAAAAAGTCACACAACCCATGCAATATTTGCCTTCTATTGTTTTGCACGTCACTGGTGGTGATACGTGAGGCAGGAAGCAGTGTAGAGATCCACAACAGGATGGTGTACACGCTTAAGGAACGGGTCTTCATTTTGGAACAGTACATACGGAGCTTGAGTTAAGGAACCGCCGGAACAGGCTTCGCAGAAAAGACACCTCCGAATACATCAACAATAAATCGTCTGTATGATAAGTTCAAGATAAGTTGATATAAGCCGATATGGTAGACTGAAAGTTCTGACAGAAGACAAACTCACGGATATCAGTGCAGCAATGGCCATAAGTCCCTGCGCAGGTTGTGTGTTTTATGGCACAGCTCATACCGCTGTACGGAAATCGGGATTTGGGGAGCTAACGGATGAACTGTACGTGATTTAGTGAAGCGAGTAACGTACTGTCGTTGGTTAATGGAACACGTGACGCCTGATGGGGAGGAATTGTATGACTGGTATTGGTCTGACGAGGTATGGTTTCACCTCGACGGGTACATGAACTCACAAAATTCTTTTTATTGGTAGACTGACAATCCTCGTGTATTGCATGAGTCACCCCTTTATGCCCAAAAGCGTGGTGTGTGGTGTACCATGTCTTGAAAGGGAATTTCTATTTTCTTTTTCGAAACAACAATAAAAAATGAACGTTATCTTCGGCTGGTCACGTGATTTTTTAACTCTCTGGCTGACGAGGAAAAGGAAAGAACATGGTTTCAACAGGACAGTAAAACAGCCCATAACGCTTGAGCATTTACTATCTTGAATCTGTGTTACCTGGGCGCATCATTACGAAGCCACCATGGAGGCCCAGGTATCCAGATTTCAAATCCACTGCACATTTCCTTTTGGGGATTTCTGAAGTCAGCGGCCTACGTAACGCATTCACATTCCACACGCTTTGAATAAACTGAAGGCGAATATTCAACGTACTCTGGACAAACTTGAATGTGATACACTCCAGAGGGAACATGATCAATAGGATGCACATGTCTGAGGAAGTGAATGGTGACCATTTCCAAAATCTTTTGTAGTACCTCCACGGGTTGCGTGACTTTTTGATCACCCTGTATATTAAACTTTGTTGTTTAAATCTAAAATGGAAATCAATGTTTACTTTTCGGTCCAATAATGCCTAGTAAATAATCATAAAACGTTAACAATTCTTTAACTTGCTCTATCCGAAGACGCTTTGTAAATTGAATACTATGGGCTGAGCCTCCGTGAACGTGAAACATAACAAATCATTCTAGTACGTCAATATATTTCCGTTCGAATTCAGATATGGATGTGTATATTTGTTGATCTAGATAATTATGTATTTGACGCGACCGAAGTCGTAGCTACTCAAAGGGCCCAAAAATGAAAACGAAATATTATTTAGTTTTCCAAAATGACGCACTGCTACATGTCTATGATAGGCTCCTCGCTTCCGTACTACAACTCATACTTGATTATCATTAACCACGGATATTTAAGAACTGCATAAGTTCCAGGTATCTTCTAAATCGCCCTGCGGAACAGTGTCTAATTGTGTAACAGAATATGCTTATGGTAAAGTTGAAATTTTATTTTTGTATAGCTACCAATTTCTTATTTCTTTCACTAGCCCTTTGACATTTTTATCTAAAATGATCAAGTCCATTAAATGGGAAGTAAAACTTTATCTGAAAGTATGTTCGCCAGTGGACTCACGCCTTGTCTTTCTATAATCAATGTTTTTATGAGTGAAAATTTGTGTTCAAATTGTAAATGAAACTAAAATAACAATATGCATCTGAAGGCACTACAGTCAAATAGTTGTGTACTTGAGTTATATTTTTTTTTTTTATTTAAAGAAATACTTTTTTACCATGTATTTCAGTTTAAACACATACATATTTGTAATGCATTTAGATATTCTACGGTGTTGTGATAGAGCTTAACATTTGACATTATCAAACATTACCTGTTATGCTGGCATAAACAGAATAATTCCAGTCACTTAATTAAACAATAAGTCTTGTATCTGCTCTATTTAATCCACCAATATGATTAACATATTTAAAATTGTCCATCTACAGAAAATGTGATAATCTTCAAGCTACAGTGTTTTTTTGTTATTTTAGTAAATTTATTTTTCAAGGAATAAACCAAATTTGTAAACGCTTGTTGTTACTCCATTTTTTGAAACACTACATAAGGAATTCAAGCAAATACAGAAGAAAAAATATCCCTATCGAAACCAACGCATTCTGCTCTTTAAAGGACGACAGAATTAGCTTGGAATTAATTTGTATTGCTATTTATCATGTAAAGCTAAATGCATAGTTTGTAATTCCTGCAAAACAAAAACAACTGTCACAAAATTAGACCCTACTATAATTCAGGGACTGGAAATAGATTGACTGTTTGTTGATTGCCTCCGTTAGAGTCTATGAAGGTGACATGCTTCTCGCTAGATCAGGGTACCATATTTAACGTTATCCGGGCAACCTGTGTTTGATAGACACTGTAGAATATATTTTTCAATGCGTTTTTTTTTACAGATTTATTGTGAAACCTGAGAATTTCTCACGTCGTTTCTTTACTCGTAATATTTATTTCCTGTAATTTTCATTGCAATATTATCGTAAGAACTGGAGATAAAATCAATTTTAATTTGACTTACGAAAACGGGCATGCAGTGTCCGTGTGTACGAAAGCGTGTATGGTAAGGAGTGAGTATGCTTCGATTAGCGGTAATAGCTGGTTGATATTACGTCGGTCTTGGGGAAATTAATAAATCTGGATGTAACGTGAGCACAGGAACTTTTTGTGTATGGTTAATAATTATAAAATGTCTAACTTTACAACTAATTCCCATTCGTTTGCTTACACTCGTATAACATTCAATATCCATCAAGCATCCATGATATGATGAAAGTGCAAAGCCGAGCTAAAGAATTCACTTATTCATAAGTAGTAACAAGAAAATAATATTGTTCGAAAAGATATTAGGCATGACGTTGACCTAGATGGCAATTGAATATTATTCTCTCGATCAGCGATCCAACTCTTTTCGACTCAATTACCAGTCCATAACATTAAAACAGGAAATCTGTCCTTAAGGCTCGCATTTATTTATATTGTCAATACAAATCGGATCATCGCTACGAAATTCTAAGAACAATGCTACTGGACGTGAGTTGTTATCTGTAATTTATAAAACGACGAATGATGTAGAATTAAATCAAACCTCGTCACAAAATCCCCTTTAGCAATTGTAAATGAAGAAAAACATTTTAAATTTATAACATACTAATATAATAAAATTACTCGAAAATACCCGCGGTGTAGTTTCAACTTAGGATATAAATGTGTATCGTACTCCGATTTGTCGAAGGGTAAACATGATTATTTAGCCTAGGTTCGAAACTTGACGGGAAAGGATGTCCCGTAAAAACCCTTTGTAAAGTAAAATAAATATTATTATTGTGTTTTATTTTCTCACTTGTACTCTTTTCTTTGCTTCACATATTTAAAATGTTCTAATTTTCAACGTTTAATTATGTGTTCAGATAAAGAACAGATTAAGTATAAAAATAAGAATACATGAAATGTTAAATTGCAGCCACGAAATAAGTAACAATGTTTCCGTTGATTTCTTATTTTCATACGGTTTCTTTCCTTTAGGTAAACGTGCAGTTTTGTGTTATGTAAACTAAAAATTTTAAATTCATGAAGCTTTTAGAATGCGACTGAGAAACCAGAAGCGATGGAACAGTAAGATTCACTTTACATGTCAACACCGTATTGCGGAATATAACATTTGCACATGTACTACAGAAGACAATATTATTTGTGTCCAGAATTTTAACACCACACCTTTCGAATGATAAGCAGCCACTCTACCTCTTGCTTCACCAGATCTGTTTGAACAAATATTTACAATAACGCTTATACCTCTTATGTCAGACATCGCTCATTAATTTCCATTCACGCTTTTCCTACTGTCCAGCAGCTTTAGGAAAAATATTCAATGGAATTTGTTATATCCCCTAGCGATGTACGACATTCCGTTACGATCTGAGTTTTTGACATCTCGATGTTTGGGTGTCAGAGGAGAAGCCTTAATCATAGATTTGGCGCACTTGATAATTCTTTAAAGGAATAAAAAATATAATTCGTGTGCTTCAACCATGTCATTCTCGTTTCCTTTTCAATAATTCTTATGCAGCTGCTGTGATTTCTATCTTTTTAGAAGTTGTTTGACACCAGAGACGTTCGTATGGCAGTAGAATCTAGTTTGTTTTGCAAAGAAAAGGTGCATTTTTATCGCCATTTTGAACTACCAAGATTCACAAAATTAGTAAATGCTACAGGAAAGCAACGTGCTTTGTTTATACTTGGCCAAATGGATATAAGGCTACCACCAAATAGCTCATCGTGTTGAGTTTATTTTTAAGAAGGTGGTATGGAGGAAGATAGTAGGAATAATCCGTCTACTATAAACATATCTTTATTTGATGTTCAGGTATACGCAATGCTAATTCTGGACTTTTAAAATGACCCCTCAAATCAAAGAATTCACAAAGTTCATTACCTTTCATTGAGTGTATGTCTAATGAGGATCTTTGCTAGAAGGTCGAAACGTTACATGTAATTTATTTTTTACGAAAAGTATAGTCTTGTTCAGCAGTTCAGTGTTTTACTTTGATCTTAATTGCAAGACGTGCAACTATGTTTTGTTGTCAATCTTTCCTTCTGATGCCTGTCCCTTATGTGCAGTTCTCTAAATTTCGATATATTCATATTTTAATTATTTTCATCTAGGAATATTATTATTTAGTTCGTGTTGCTCTCCCACCTTTGCCTCCGTGATGCAAGACTATAATAGCTTTCAAACAATCAATCCTACAAACGGAAAACTGGCTGCAAGACCATCGAGTTATAAAAGCTTTCGAACCAGAAGCCCAATCCGGTAAGTATGATCTAATCCCCCAGAGCAGACTTCAGGTTAGAAGTTGAAAGAAATATGGTTCCCTTGAATACAATACAGTTTTATTGCTGAAATTACAAAAACCCTCGTAGAAGTAGTATAAAAGTCAAACAATGTAAATGGTACTTCAATACATCGATTGAATATCAATAGTATCATTACAAGCTTCCCACGGTGAAGGGAATCCATATGCAACAATTGTTTTAACTTGACTATCTATATCACAAAGGCAACTAAAAGAAAAAAAATATTATTTCAGAATTTCTGAACGATTCCTTTGTACAACCAAGTATAGACTAAATATGAATATAATTCTAATTCAATTACTTCAATCCACTTTTGAAAGTAAGAAATATGAAACAAAAAATGCAAATCGTATCTTCGGAGCATTCACTGCATCGAGAATCACAAATATCCTCCAGACGTTCAACAGAAAATAACAAGAACAAACGGTAGTTGTTATTCGACACGCAATCAATATCGACTAGTCAATTCAAAAACAGAAAGCACAATTTCTTCACAATCACAACACTAAGAAATCAAAATTTGACACTTAACTATTTGCTGTTTGAAACTTAGAAAGAATAAAACAAATCATATGTCCGCCATCTTGAAGACCATTGCCCGTGACTCCATATTGTGTATACGTGAACAACCAGTTTCAACAGAGCAAACAACGCCGAAGCTTCCCTGAATGTATTATTCCCACTTAATATAAATAAATGATTAGCTCTCAATATAAATGAATTTAACTAAAATTTCCGCTTTAATTCACATATGCATGTTTTATGAAATTAAACTTTATCTTAACTAAACTCGATTAATTGAAGCAAATTAATCAACGTTATAAGTTTAGATGGTTTGGAACTACCTTTACAAGTAACTTCCGGTTTTTAGATCCTGTTAACTAGGAAGTTTTACTCCTAACATATATACCAGGTGTATGCATAAGCTTTTGTTGTTGTTTTTTTTTGGTAAAGAATACACGTAATTTTCAAGGGAAATTAATTTTGTTTTATTCAAATTATTGGCCATCGACTTCTACACATTTCGCCCATCTTTCAGGTAATTGATGCATACCATGCCAGAAAAACTTCTTGTCTTTTGCAGCAAACCATTCGTCGAGCCATTTTCCAACGTCTTCAAAATTGCTGAAGTGCTGCTCTGCGAGCGAAGAGGTGATAGTCAGATGGCGCCAGGTCTGGGGAGTACGGCGGGGGCGGAAGGATGTCCCATCCAAGAGATTTCAAGGTGTCTTTCACTGGTTTTGCTGTGTGAGACGGCGCATTGTCGTGTAACACAATCACTTTGCCATGTCTTCGGGCCCATTCGGGTCGTCTTTCGATCAATGCGTGATTTAAATTAATCATTTGTTGGCGATAGCGTTGTGCATTAACGGTTTCGCCAGGCTTCAAGAGTTCATAATACGCAATACCGCTCTGGTCCCACCAGACACAAAGGATGGTCTCCTTGCCGAAGCGATTTGGCCTTGGTGTTGAAGGACCGGCTTCGCCAGGTGAAAGCCACGATTTTTTCCGCTTCGGGTTTTCAAAATAAATCAATTTTTCGTCACCCGTCACAATTCGATACAAAAAGGATTTTCTTTCGTGGCGTTAAAGCAGCATTTCACAAATGGCTTAGCGATTTTCCATTTGACGTTCATTCAAATCGTGTGGGACCCATTTACCCAGTTTATTGATCTTCCCCATTGCTCGTAAACGTGTGCTGATTGTTTCTGGTGACACATTTAATGCTTTTGCCAATTGCTGTTGAGTTTGAGTTCGATCATCCTTTAATAACACCTGCAATTGCTCGTTTTCGCACTTTTGTGGTCTACCCGTACCAGAGCGCGCACTGTCTTTTACATTGAAATCACTACTTTTAAATTGTCGAAACCATGTGTCACATGTTAAAATCGATGGAGCGTGTTCATCATATGTTTCTACCAGCACACGATGACTTTCAACAGCCTTTTTCTTTTGATTAAATAAGAAAAGCAATGCGTCCCGCAAATGTTCTTTTTCAGGCACAAGCTTCGACATTTCACTGAACGATAAAAAGAGACGCTATTGTTTGGCGGACTCAACTTGTGTGTGTTTGTAATTTAATGTCAGACGAACAAAATGACGTATGTGTCAAATGAATACGCTGAATACTTTTCGCTGGCGCTATCTCTTAGTTAAACCGGAAACTACTTATGCATACACCTGGTATATTTCCACTGGTTCGGTAACGACGTACTTTTTCGTTTCGATGTAGTTTAATATGGTTAAGAACAATTGCTCATTTTGTGCTTGACTTCCATTTTCTTTTGCCTTTCTACTTTTCTTTGTAGTTATTTGTATCTGACACTACATCTAGTGTCAGATAATTTTCTTATAATTTTCTCCAGAAACTTGTAATAGCTAATATTACTCACCCACGTTCCTCCAAAAAATACATCATATATATACCTTACTTGTTTTTGTTTCCGAAACTTTGCATAGTGTTGTTATCAGAAAGACAAGATTGCGCTATAGTTATATTATGAGCCATATTGTATAACTTTGAGTAGTATGGATTTTAGTAGCTATAAAATTTTAGGTGGGTAGGTTGTTAGGAAATTACTACTTCTCTCTTCTCCGAAGAAGAATAGCATTCGGCACTTTGTACAGGATAAACGTCAAATCTATTTGAGTCACAACATTATGGTCGTCAAAGGAACCTATCACCGATTAGCAAGATAATCGGTATCAGCTAAATGGAGATATTCCTTTTCAGGAAAGAGAAAAGTAACCATTGCCCAGTCAAATGTCATCAAAATATACAGTCAATATATGGGCGAGGTGGACAGAATGGACCAATATATAGAGAATTCAGATTAACAAAGTATGTATGCATACACACTAAATTTTTACTAACAATATTTTAACCACGGGTTCATTGTTCCAACCTCTTCCTTTAATGAGCTCCTCTAAACAAATTAAAACATTTGTGCCATCTGCTTCAAGCTAATGGGAATTGTAGGATGTACTGTGGTTGCGTTCCCAGTTTTAGGTTAACTGTCACCCATTGCAAGAGCTATGGAATTCTGGAAGCATAATCGTGGATACAAAAAACAATATCTAGTGGAAGGCAAGACTATCAGGCATGGAGATTTTTATCAACAAAAAATATTGTCTATACCTTTAAATTAACCAGGCTTGACCAAATGTTTTAATACGTATGGATACATGCGATTTAAAATTAATTAAACTAAAAAACTCGAAGTGGTATTTAAAAGCATGTATGTAACGAACTCAATTTAGGGAGTAGCAAGACATTGGTGTCAGGGTGCGCTGGCTGGAGAATTTATAGAAGTTATCTGGTCGATCAGTCTGTACCAACCACCATCGTTTATCATAAAACACTTGTTTATCAGATGTATTGTATGCTCTGCGTCTTACACAACAAATCTTTTTATACACGAGTTTGGACCATAGTTTGATCACAATCTATGAGAATCTATATTTAAAAGCACATATTAGCTGTATATTCATTACGAAATTAACACTAACGTAACTTTATTTTTGATTTTTTTTTCATGCCCCTTAGACATCCTTCGCTCAAGACGATAAATTACGTCATTGTTCAATGTTACTTAATATTTGTACAGTACAATATGTTTACTAAAGTATCTAATCATTATCTCACAAACACTTACAGTCTGGGATAAATCTAATATCTCGGGCACAGAGACTAAACAGAATGTAATGACTTCTTGATATCTACAAATAATGAATACAAAATTCGCATATTAAGAACACGTAAAACTGAACTATATATCATATTTAAAGGTTAAGTTTTAATTTTAAAAATAGAGATGTCAGAAAGAAAGTAAATTAGTATGTCGGTTAGTGTGGATCAATTATATGCAAATTCCGTGGATAAACAAGTCAGGATAAAATGTACGGAAATTGTGGTTCAACAGCTGCAAATTTATTCATATTAAGTTTTTACAAAAAGCCTTAAACTATTTCTTCTGAGCAGTTTCGCTTTAATATGATTCAAGTAAAACATTATTTGTTTTAAAAAGTTTTGGTTTGATTTAATGTAATAGTGTACATGTTGGTAATTTGGTTTCTATATCAGTTGATGTTACAATTTGTACATGCATTATTAATTTAGACAATTTGTTTTCTGTAGTTGGCTTGTGAAATTAAGAATTATTATAGACGCAAAAAAAACGGTTGCCTTCACCATGTTTTGTTTCTTAGCAACTAGTTCAGGGGTTCCGTAACTTATTTTTATTGGTACACTAAATCAAATTAAACCTACGTGATTGTTCTAGGGTGAATTATTGTTCACATAGAACTCATAATAACTGTTACAACTTAAATATAAATATTAATAAAAAATTACTAATTATATTTCCCAAAATATTCTTTACACATTACAACAAAATATAGATGAGCGAAGAAAAATTTGTTCAATAGCTTCTGATTACTTGGCTTTCCCGTTTGTGTGTATTTAAATTTCAGTACAACTGAACAACGTCTAAATATATATTTTTTTATGTGAATGCGCTACGAAACGTTTACAAAGAGACTGGATAATTTAATAAATTTGAAATGAGTGTAACTTTCATTTAAAAAGAAGTTTTGTTGTGCTGGGCCTTCACAATATGCGATGGGCAATTAATTCGCAAAGGAGTTGAAAGTTCAACTGTGACGCACTCACGCAGGTCGGTTCAATGGCAGATAACGTTTGAGTTTCATTATTTAAAAAGAGATGCAAGTATTTACGGTAAAATGTTCCGTGCTAAAAGTACTTTCACACTTCAATAACACGAACAGGTTATTCCAGTAGTTACAGTAAATACCGTTATATTCCCTGCAATATGTTGTTCAAAAATTACGTCTGCATATTTTAGTCATTTTAGACGCTCCTGTAGTCCTGTAGTAAGCAAATTTAAAAACGATGCCCTATCCCTAATACATAAACGCCCAGCAAAAATAAGCTAAATTTCAACCCTCTCCCCGAATGCTGACGTAATTTTTAAACGTACACTAACTCGAAAACAAAAGACAGTAATATCCACATTTCTTAAATATGGTATATCCTTGTATACTGATGTTTTTTTTTTTGCAAATAGTAACAAAATATAAACAACCAGTCAACAAAGCTTGTAAATAAAATCCTGTCAGAGTCGGAAATTATTATTTTTTTTTAACGGGGAAATCTCCTCCAAGAATCTACACTAATCTAGCTGAAAACAACATTTCTCGCTGCCATTATAGAGCTACTGGGGCTGCTTCTTAAACACAAGAAGTGAAATCCTTATTGAAGCATAAAAGGTCACTTATTCCCAAAATATATTTGTTTCAATACTACATTTTTTTTACAATCGTCCCAGAAGACCCAAAAGAAACATTCGACTTCTCTGGTACAATTAAGATAGAAAAAAACTCCTCGAATGATTCATCTACAGTATGATTTGAGAGTGTTCTAAATTATCATCACACAATATACATTATTGCTTAATAGAAACTCATATTATTTAACAACTTACATAACGGCACTTTTTCTTCACACGGTGTAAACTAAAATTTCACTTGTTCTCCCGTTCACTATCCTCACCTGAAACAACCGGTATCAGCACTTTAAAAGTGAAAGATGCCTGAACATCAGAAGCATTGTCAATGCCTTTTGCAATATTAAATACACCTGTATTTTAGGATAACAACTCGAATAATTCAGGTAAACATTTACATAAGAACTTCTATTCTTGTGTGTGGTGACTAGCTATGGACGTTCTCTACTGCATCTGAGAAATAATGCAGCCAATTTGAAAAATGTTTCAAGGAATAGCACACCTTTGCAAAACAAGTGCTATTTTAGCAACGTATCTTTTACAAGCAGTTCTTAAGAATTGTTCATTCTTTTGGCTTATGCTTAACAAATTAGCAGCAAACAGAGATATATTTCAGCTTACAAAATGTGTGTTTGTTATTCTGTTAATGTTGAGTGTAATGAAACACCAAATCCACAATTTAGGGCTTATATATGTCATTCACATATCATGAAATGTAGGTGACCGTAACCATAACATTGACTCAAAGTTTTCTCAATGATACTCAGAAGTACTACTTGAAATTACTCAATCGCGGAAAGTATTCTGTAGATATGAATACATTTTGTAACGGTCCAATGCTAATTGTCAGTAATTAAAAGGCATGCCCAATGTTCTTACATAAAATATGCCTGGTTTAAAAACATAGCTATTAATCTTCTTGTACTAATAATTCTTAATTTTTTTCCACAATACAAATCATGTAAAACTGAACCAAATTATCCAGCATTTATCTCCTGGTTTAACACATTCAAAACCCATTTCGGAAGTATATAAATCTGGAATTTTGCGAGAGATGCATGCGCCTTTATCTCCATCTATACAAAAAACTAAAATTAAGTAAAATTATTAAGTTAATGCATGATGCTCTTATCATTACGCTTTACTTTGGGTAATCATTTATGAAAATATCCTTCTTATAATATTATATAATTTTGAGAGACAGTGAAAAAGAGAACTCTTCGTTTCTAAGTTACCAAAGCTTAAAGATTTGACATTATTCAATTATATTATAACTCCAAAATAATTTCATACCTTAGAGCGTTTTGACATCCGTACTTAAATAGCACAAAAACTGAACATTTGTTTGTCCTTTGCCATTGGAGTATCAAACACAAAACTTAATATTGCATTCAATATTTATTAGTTAGTAAAATTCTCAGTCATAATTGTAATTTAACAGCTTTAAGTACAAGTCTATACTTCTGCCATCTGAAATCTGTGAGGCCAACTAAATTTAAGTCTACCGTATTGCTTATTCTAAAGTATATTCAATTCGAATTGAGTTATTTTTTTTCTGCCAGATTACACAGTCTCTCAAAGATAATAATATTTTAGTTTTAGAAATAATTAATTTAACAGGTTACTTTCAAAATAGAAACAACTCGTTACATAATTTTATGATCTGAAGTTGAAACATAAACAGAACACAGACGACTTACAAGCGGAGGCAGTCAAGATTCGCATGCGCTTTTTCTATTAAACGATATTTTTGGTAACCGACTATTACAACATAAGTGGCAAGTTAACATGAATTGAATTCACGAATAAAAGGATTTTTAAGGTTTTACACATTATATTACATTTTAAACGAATGGAACTATTATCTTTCCTACAAACTTACTTTCGGAAATTACAGTCCAAAATGTTTCACGACTAAAATACTGGATTTTCTTTTATTAAGGTAGCAGACAACATTTACATCATAGAATGCTCTCTTCTATTGAAGTGCAGCTTATCGTCTATTTGTTTGTGTCCGTGGTTACACTACCGATGTTGACGTTTTGAATGTTAGTAAAATAAAAAAAACAATTATAAGATTATTTTAAACGATATTATTTTTAAAAAATAAAATGAAACAACTTTCTCCAGCCTCTAATTATATTAATATGTAATATAAATTCGATTCGATTAGAAATTAAATACATTTTCCAAATTAAAATCACGTACCTATAGGATTGAATGTATACGTAGGGAGATTTGGTAGTCTAGCTGCCTACTGAACATTGCACACCTTTAAATGCTTTACCTAGTAGATATTGTGCCTTGTAGGCTTTGGGGTTTTAGAATGTGCCTTGATTCAAATTTTCTACTGGATAATATATGATGTTTTAATCTGGAAAGCATTATATAGTACGTAGTTAAATCTACGTAGCATAGTACTAAAACTATATCAACAAAACTCAAGTCAACGTTGATGTTAATGGTTTCTTACTCAGAAGTCGTATCTGACTTGCTAGAACGTTGGTTTTGCGACGGAAAAGTCTTAAATTGGAAAACAACTTTCAGTGTAGATCTTATGTTAGTTCATGCCAAAACTATGCTTTAAAACAATGTAAGAGCCATTTCACTTTTCCATACCACACTCTAGGAAAATTTGCATCAAGTAAAACTGGATTCTCTCGATGGTATTCTGCGCTTATATTAGGGACACAAATGACTGTTGAGCTTTATACAGTATATGCTAGAACCGAATAGTTGGTAACACAACTTTCAGACTGGAAGAAAACGTAAAATAAAATATCATAATTGCATCACTAAATAAACTATTGCTGTATTGGAAATTTTAATAAAAGAGCAAGAGACAATGTTTAAAGAAAATCATCAAGGTTCACGAAAAGCGTCAGAGATTGCGTCACCTAGGCAATTAGCACTAGGATGCCCACGACTGGAGACAAACTACAATGTCCAAGAGAGTCATATTGACTCCTCACGAAACCAAAGATTTCTATTAGGTCTATAATGATTAAATGTAATTTAGCCGATCAAACTTTTCGTAGCAGAATGTTAACTCCTTTTGCCAGAAACACAGATTATTAACCAAGAAGCTGGTGCCCCAACCCTAAAATTCCCAGGGCAATACATAATTTCCTTTTAAATGTGCAAATATAATGTAAAAGAATATATCATGAACCTTAACCATTACGTTTTATAAGTGAAGTAATACCTGCAGGTACTCATTTTGAGGTAGTGTGTATGTGTGTGTGTGTCGGGGGTGGGGGTCCCCAAACCCAGGATTTCATTTAAATTATTGTATATGTAGACTGTGTATGCTACGAATGCTTATACTGATCTTGTTCCAGATTTACAGTCCATTAATTTTTAAAAACATAATTGACTTCGTGTATGTTTTTATTTATTAATAAAAATGTATAAATATATGTGTATTAGTTTGTAATGTAGGCCCAGATTTGTAGAAAACGGCTGACGGAAAACAAGTTTGACGTGTTCACATGTGTTGAAAATTAATTTTAAAAACTATGTCAAATAGCGGTTCATTATTGCTATGTTGTGTAACTTATTGTATTTCGAACCTACACATGTAGTCAAAATCTACAAATCAGAGTCCACAGTATTGGGACATTTAGACTAAACTACTGTTAATTTTGAACTACAAATTAAGAAAATTTTATGCAACCGTGCATAGTAAAGTTCAATACAGACTGTAACAGAATTCGACCGCGAAACTTGGGGTGATTGTAGTATATTAGGAAAAGATCAACGGGGTAAAAATTCCGATGTTGTAAAAAACGTGCGAAAGTTAATTTCATTAAATCATATTTTTGATATCAGTAAGAATAGAACTCATATGGGATTCTACCGGCTGTATCCAAAATGTTTATTTTTAAAATAGTACAGAATTCGGCAGAGACCTTCGAATCTCAGGATTGGATTCCGTGGATTGGGCCCATTTCCAAATCAAATGGATTTTAATGATACATGTTGATGTGTAAGCAGCAGGATTTGGGACCCTCTTTTGACACAGATATTAGGTCTGTAAAGCATGCGGCTCTGTCACAGTGCAAAAAAAAAGTAATTTCATGGGCTTCTACTCTTTGGAGTATCACGTTTTCAAATGTTTCAAAATGACTCCCTTGGGCATTGTAGTATTTGTTTTATGTTCCTGTTATGTTACTAACGAAATTAATAAAAGATTTGGATTTTAACATTAACCTAGAATCTAGAACTTGCCATTAACTAGGAAATGAGTAGATTATGGTTAATGGGAGACACCTGATATAGCAAGGTTAGTAGAAGCATTACTGTAACATTCGTTCATGTAGCTCTGGTGCAGCAAGATGTAGAGTGCTAGCGCACGGTTCGAGAGGTCCTGGGTTCAAGTCCTCCTCGCGACGCTTTATTTACTCTTCTGTAGCACCTGCACAAATCAAATGTCACATTCTAGAATATGCTTTTGATATACAAATGACTATGATTGTTTTGTACTTTTTCGTCCTTCATATACATTTACTGTTTTGTTTAATTTAATCGCTGGTCTGGCTATAACGAAACGAACCTGGAAAGATCCTTTAGCGTAAAGCAAACAAAACTAAACTTATGAACTCCAACGTATTTTGATACTTCTACATCATCTGTATAAAGCTTAATTGAAACAGTATCACGAGTTGAAAGTAAAGAATGCGATTTGTGATGTAAACTATCCTGTATGTTTTCCAAAACAGAATTTTCTCCCTTACCCTGTTTATGCAACAATATTGTTTTAAGACACGATGTAACACTTTATATGTTACATAGCATTTTTGCAGTTGGTATATACGGACACGTATCTATACCTTCAATCTGAACACAATCACCAATCTCATTTGCTCTTGTTTTAAAGCGCTTCCCGAAAGTTGCTAAAACGGTTTCTACATATCTCTTATTTTCTTTAAAAAATCTAATCTTGTACAAGCAATCTAGATTATTCATTAAATCAGCGCCGTTATTGAAGCCATTCATTAACATTTGAACAGCTGTTACATCAATACAACACGCAGCTTCTTGCTGCAACAAGTTAAGGAAATGTTTGAAAAATCCTTACATTTGCGGATTTGGCAGTGCTTATATGATGCGAGTTAAATAATTTACTAAATGTTTGATCACAATATTTGGGACAACATTCGAAAGATATTAAACATATATGTATTTGTTTTAAATATATACAAAGCAAATACGCCGAAACACAAACACGTCCACAAACTGAACAGAGCATTTGTATTTGTCATGGAAAGAAATACGAAGAGAAGACAATATTAATATAGCTTGCACAAAAGCTTAAATTTACTGCATGTTAACTAAAATGCGAGATTGCAATTCTTTAACACAATAATTTACAAATCTGTAGTGATCTTGTAGAAAATCGTACACGTTTTTACATAACGAACTATTTTTTTTTTTCAAATTTAGTACGTTTGACTGTTTGAACGTTAAATCTACTTTTAGTAGTCACGGTATTTCCAAAGTTCTGTTCATCACGACAAAAAAAGACTCAAATGCCATCTATTTTCTATAGACACAACAAATGACTGTGATTAGGTAACTCCTCAAAAATGGTCTTCTTTAGTAAGTGTATCGAGGCCTTCACCATCTTGTTAAGAACATTATTTTTGTTATCAACACAAATACCAGAAATATCCCAATACCATTTAATTGGTTGAAATTTTATCAATTTAATGCGTTTAAAGTTTGATAAATTCGAATTGAACTTATTACTATTTACCATGTAATTAACTTATAGCAACGAAAGCATTGAAATACTTATGAATATGGAACGCCTACTCTAAGGTCAGTGGCAGTACCACAGTTTCGAGGGGGAGTCATATTCGTTCCTTTTCTCCACCATTGCTTATAAACAAATGAACATAAAACGAATATCTGCTTCAGGATATTGGAATATCCAAGTATATCCGAAATATTATATAGATGTTCTCGGGATATCAGCCAGGTGAAGTCCGACG
>JAGDQP010000059.1:0-24074 GCA_022664845.1 Lepisma saccharinum
GGGGTACATACTGGTAACCGTTGGCTTTAATAGGGATGGACTGTTTGGTCTTTCTTCTATATCTATTTCACCAAATTCATTTTTCACCTCATTTGATTTTGGGGACATACACATTCTTGAAAAGCAGGGTGCCTCCATTCCAAGTTTTGTGTCTGTATTTACACATTGGGGGTACACATAGGTAACACTTGGTTTTAACAGGGATGGACTGGATGGCCTTTCTTCAATATCCGTTTCAACCAATTCACTTTTCGTTAGGGAATGTACACTGTTCTCTAAGGGTATCACATTTAAAGCGTTTTTCATAGTCACATTACTTTTCATAAGCAAGGAAGGACTCTGCGATCGGTTTTCAATATTTGATAAAGTTTCAGCAAAAAGTTCCACTTCGTTCACTATATTTAAAAAGCTGTCACTGGACCAGCTATCTTCTTCTCCCGAAAAATCCATTATAAATTAAAGTTTCCTATCGTCAAAAAGACACAATACTGTTCAAAGTACTTAATTTGTTCAATTAAATACACGGAATACTACATAACAAAATCCCGATACAGTCTTTTCAATCTTAAACTGCGTCTGTCTTTTCTTCCAAACTATAGACCAACACCACCAACAAAACTTCTATTCACACTAACTTTAAACCAACCCAAACAATCATAAGGCTTATACAACAATATTTTTGTGCCCAAACACAGTCATTTTAAAACACTTCTGCGCATCTCACATCTCTAAACCTTTTATTTTTTCTTCTACGTCAGTACCTCTCACCCATTTTCTTCTTTAAAGACACCAAGCAGAACAACCATGAATCCAATCCTTTATCCACAAAAGTGCATGCAATTTCTCCAAGTACTCATCATTTCTAATTATTTCTATATATGTACACAAAAAGTTTGACAAGGCATCGAAAGTTCATACATCAAGTTACTAAGAAACGTTTAATCGACCACCACGTCTGTCATTAGACTGCATCAAGAAAGTGAAAAATTTTAAGTTGGAAGAGGGGTAAGGCAAGGGGATTCAATTTCTCCAAAACTGTTGTGTGCTGTCCTTGAGAGAGTGTTCCAACATTTAAACTGGGAAGAAGTTGGAATTAAAATTAATGGTAAATATCTTCATCACTTATGGTTCGCTGATGATATAGTCCTGTTTGCTTCAAATGCAGAATGGGATAACTGAGTAACAAAACTTCAAAAATAGGTCTTAATATGAACTAAAGTAAAACAAACTTAATGTAAAACCAACATGCTGCAAAGAAGGAAGTGACGATTAACGGAGAGACAATAGGCATAGTTGATTAGTATGTTTACCTAGGTCAGCTTAAAACATCGAATGAAAGGTTGACTGATGAAATAATTAGAAAATGTAAAATGGCATGGAGTTCTTTTGGAAGACTACTCTTTATTTTCAAAAGCAAACTTCCAATGTGTCTGAAGCGTAAAGTTTATAATCAATGTGTCGTACCTGTAATACAGTACGGCTGCGAGACTTGGACATTGCATGTGCAAACGACTCAAAGATTGAGAGTCACGCAAAGAGCAATGTTCGAGCTAGAGCAAATTTGACCAAAAATTTCGAACCACCCTCACGAAACCCCTGTACATTTCGTCTTCCGGACCTATATACAAAGTTTCAAGATCCTCGGACCATTTTTAAATTTCAAAACGTTCAAACTTTGAACCCTTTTTTCTCTTCCTTGTTACCACTATGTACACCCTGAACCCGTTTACCATCGTTCCTCCATGCATTGACATTAACTACAAGTGTACATGATTCACTTGTCCATTTTTTCCCAACTTTTGAAAAATTCGAATCGACCTATCTCGAATTCAAGTCGACCTATGTTGTATGTACTATTCATTTCGTCCTTAGACTTCTGAACCTATTTGTTCCATGTGTCGAGTTTTCGAATTTTCTCGAAATTTGACACTTCGAACCCTCGTATCTCGAGAACCGTTCGAGCTAGAGCAAATTTGACCCAAAATTTGGAACCCCCCTGGCGACGAGCCAACCCTCGTACATTTGGTCTTCCGGACCTGTATACAACGTTTCAAGGTCCTCGGATCATTTTCAAATTTCAAAACGTTCAAACCTTGAACCCTTTTTTTCTCTTCCTTGTTACCACTACGTACATTCTGAACCTGTTTACCATCGTTCCTCTGCACATTGACATTAACTACAATTTGTGATTCAATAGTGTTCTTTCAATTTCAGTTGCAATGTCTTCTGTGCTAAGTCGAGGGGTCTGACACGTTTCAAAATCATGCTACTCCCGTACATTGTTGGCTCCCTATTCATGCAATCCTCTTTTTATAAAGAGATAAAGAAATCGTTTTGTGCACCACAGATAAGCCGTCTCTACGACCATCTTTCTAAAGAGAGGTACCGCTCTTAGAATTGCATGATGGATTATCATCCTAACTGACATCGCTTCTAGACCTACCATACGAGACAATTGTAGGCATTGAATATGCTTGACAACACCAGTAATTTCAAATCATCTGTCATTCCATTATATACCATGACCAACCGTTATGGCTGGTAGCTTCTTAACATCATGTATTGTTACGCATCTTCAACTGTGTCATCCATCATACAACTCTTAACAATACTGCTGGCAGCTACTGTTAAAAGTCACAAGCTTAGCCCATTCAACCGTCACGCAGAATCATTTATTAGTCCCACATCATAAATCCTCACATTGTGTACAATATTCTTACATGTCAGGTAGACATCGTCTTTTAAAGGATTATCCATTTCTCTATTTCAAAAGGCACGCACAGATAGGGCTCGCCTTTTCCTTCTACCATTGTTCAAGCAAAGTTTCAAAGCGTTCTTTCAAATCATTATTATCCACCTTTTCATGCCTAGTTCTATAACAAGTCAAAATCATACGTACATGCTTCATCCGTCAAGCCTTGTCACTTCCCCCGCTGACAATCGTTCTATCATTCTATAGAAATTCAAAGCGCTCAGTTAAATTAAAACCCATTCTTACATCCTTTCCTAAACCATGAGTCGTTCGCATTGTCATATTTCATCCGAAACATTAATTCTCCTCTGAGACCTTAATCTTGTCATTGAAGCTCATGTCCTTTTCAAACACAACTGCCTTCCTAACACCGCTTTGTCCAGATACCACATCCAATAAACCATTCGTCATTCTCAACGTCTGATATTAAAGTATTCGTCTCATTCTAAGGTCACGTCTAGTTATATTCATGTCTTACAGGTACATGGACATCATCCATCAACCAATGCTAGCATCTAACGAACCTTTTGTGACATTAATATTTACAAAACCTATCGCAATCTCTCTTCATCTGCCTTTCGTCGTGGTCAACTGACTGCCTTGTCGCAAGTGAGCAGATAAGCCGATTACACCTTCACGTACGACCAAGTAGCATTTCCCAATGAATAGAAGGCATTAAACCAAGTAGGACAAAAACGGCAAAATTCCTTTGTTCAACAAAACTTTGTAAAGTCTTCTATGCCCTAGTATATCGTCACCCACCATTGTAGCGGCACCGCTTTGTTCATGTCAAACTGACAGCACCTGTCAAAAGTGACGAGATAAGAAGATTAAAACGTCACGTAGGATCATTTATCATCCTCACATCATTAATCTCTCCATTGTGTACAATAATCCTACATGACAAGTGAACATGGTCGTTTTGCGAACAATAGAGGCGGTATTACAAAGAGCACCCCAGTTGTAGGCCACACTCTACTGAGATATGATTAATATCCAACATTTTGAATCGTTAACATATTAAAAGCTGACATTTTGTGATGTCCGTAATAGTTGACCGTATATTACATTAGCTATACCATAGCTGGACAAAGTTCGGTTTGGTCTCCTGAAATTATACCAATACATCTATTTTGAGTTCTATAAAAATGACTATTAGACCACCCAGAATCCTAATATCCCTCTTACCAAGACACCTCTTCCCTATGGAGATGGCATAGCCTCGATGACTAACAAAAGATGTTTGCTGTCTCCTAAATAAATAATAACATAAACGTTTTTGCGTTCGGTTTGGATTGAAATTTCCGCAGTTGATAATTGTCATTCTATCTATCTTGATAGGGATTAAAAAATTTAAAACGAATATCCTCTTCTATCCCTGTACTCAGCAAGTGTTACTCTATTTCTAACTCTGTTAACAAACATTCAAAATTAAATTGAATTATCAGTTTCATCAAAGATTATCTGACTTTCAGGACTACTTCCCAACATTCCCATATTTTAGGAACAGAAGAAATGAACAAATAAATAAGATAAATTCAAATGAAAATAGAAAATAAAACGACTGAAGAATATAGAAAAACAAAAAGTCAAGAAAGCTAAGATAGGATGCATATGAAAAAGGTCACGGGGAAATGTAAATGAAATAGATTTAACGAAATAGGAATACAAATTCTTTATTTCATCTAAGGTTAAGATTTCGTCAATGAAGAAAATTGTTTTTGCAGATAAACAAAATAGCTTTAACAATAATTCCAATTTATCTTAAAATTGTGGATAATGATAAACAGTACCATTTCTTCTACAGTACATATTAGTTGTGTCCGAATTGAATTCTCAATTTTACTTTGGTTGTAGTCTTTTTTTAGGCTTGTGTTGTTGGTTTATCCTATTCAGAAGAACCTGGACGATTTCCAATGCTTTGAAGGTCGTCTAAAGCTTGATCAAAACTGCTGACAACTTCTTCGGCGAGGTTTGCACCTCCATCCAGAACAGCCTTCAACAAATCCCCGGCTAATGACCTTTCTTCTGGTGTCACTTACTTAGCTCTGCACTGCACCTGTAAAAATATAACTTCATTACTTACAACTTTTACAGATAGCATTTTAAAGAAAAAGGAACTTTTCAGCTTGAACGTTTAGCTGAAGCCAAAAAACAGAACACAACTAACACTTAAGGAATTTCTCTTGACAATGAGATCGCAACGCGTTATCTGCACTCGTAATCGCGTAACTAACGTTCTAACTTCCCAAATACCTACACCATTAAGGCTAATCCGTTTAATATTACCATATCCATATTTCTACAATTCCTTTAACAACAATTAATATATCCAGAGTAGTTCTTAAATATTCCGTTTATATTGTTTTACAGAAAAACAAAATATAATATATTGAAGATTACTTTTATCCTGAACCACATTTACTTTCACTTTGTTCGTACATGTATTCACTAAGATGTAAAGAAAATGAAGAATAGCTATATTTCGAACGATTTAAAAAAAACTATTTATAGAATTCCAATATTTCTACAATGGCGTAGTAGAACAGTAGATAGATGAAAATTGATTATATCATTCTTTGCGGAGATTTGAAGTCACAAACGCTCCAAAGTTAAGGAGCAGAAGTGATGAATGATGTGATGCATTGGAAGTTAACGACTTCACTCTTCTCCGTTTGATACAATTTAAAGGAAGACAGAAGCTGTCAAGAGATTTATATCCTTGTAAACCTATCGTTTTTAACACAATTACAATGAAATGAATATGTGAAGATTCAATTCTCATCGTTTGTACCTAGATACAAAGTCTGGGCACATTTTCGATTTTCATGTATTAAGCCAACAAGTTTAACTTTTGTAGATATATTCCACGGTCTGTGTCGAAGCAACTTCAACTTTGAGTGCATTTACTTCCACAACTTCTCATTTCTAAACACAATAATGGACCTATTCTATTTCAAGCCTTGCCATTATATGGATTCCTTCGTTGAACATTGTCGTATATTTTGGAACACCTTGATTTGAAATTGTCAAGTTTAAATAATCAAAATTCCAAAATATTCAGTTCTATTCTGTAAGTATTTGTTTCGTTGTGAACTATTCCGAGATTTCATTGTAGTCGTATCAATGATGGTACTTATTGAGACAGGTGTAGAAAAATGTGAATGTATTTTCTAGCAGAATGCATGCATAGAACTTAGCCATGTTAAACATTTTATAGTAATATTGGAGTTTAGAAGAACTCTTCTAGGATTGGTTGAGATTATCGATGGCGTACTATCAGTTCACCTACAGAATGTTCGATTACATCATACGATTTGTTTTCTCAATCGTTCCTGAATCTATTTTCAGTGAAATGTCGACTGAAGGCATATTCGTATGAAACTGACAATTATCAGTAATAAATTGAAATTGCGCCAGACAACATGAAAACAAAGGGAAAGCAGAAGTAACGCTCCCAGTACTGACGTACTATATTATCTTCCCATAACTAGCAAATCAACTCCGAATTGCTTTTAAGTAGGGTATGTTAGTAATTTATCTAAATTACTTTGAAGGGAGCTTTAGAGAATATTGATTATATTGTAAAAGCTCTTCATTCTTGATTTCAGAAACACTCGTCATTTATAAATTTAGCCTTTGGTCTTACCCTTATTATCAATGTCTTTCAATTCACGTATTTTTTCATTACTTCGATTTTTATGGAACAATCGTTGGAATGACGGATATTAATCACAGATGAAGTTGAAATATCACGAAACTATTCTTAGCCAGATTTCAGTTCCTTAATCTAGTCCTTTGTGACTTTTCTTAGGAGATAAATCCGAAAGCGTGGATTTATGAAAGGTTAATATCACTATGTAACAATTTAATTTGTTAAATCAGCTAAATTGCTATTAACTATCAGCTGCAAAAGAGGGAAGTATATCGGGCCACCATAGCTCAGTGGTAGTGCGCTGGTTTAGCATTCGTGGGGTCTTGGGTTCGAACTCAGCGGCCGACCATCCTCACTCAAGTTTTTTCAGTGTTTTCCTCAGGAACACGAGGCAAATGCAGAGATGATACTTTCAACATTGGAACTGGCCAACACCTTAACGAATCCTTTTACCCTCATTTATTCCGGTCTGATACCTTGATGCCTAAAGGCCATAAATAGAATTCAAAATTCAAGAAGGAAGCAGACGGAAGGAGTAACTGACATCAAAGTGTGTTTATAGTTTGTATGTTTACATTGAAACAAACGTCCTACTTTAAGAAATCTTTATGTTTTAACGCCCACTTCAACACAAACATTTGGAGAAATTCTATTTGTTTCACAGTTATGTATGGCATTGAAATGTGAAGTCATTTCGGTTAATGGCATCGAGAATATATAATGGAAGCCTAAGTACTTTCTCTGCACAAGAAAGCCTTTCGATTTTATTTCAATTATTTCTTTGATAATTACTTTGCAAAATAACATATCACTGAGTCAATATTTATTCCTAATGTTAAACTTAAACCCAGTCTAGGTATATCAGTTTTAGATATGTGGTCATGTTTTTCATCACTTTGCATTATCTGTTTCTAACACCTTAGAAGTTGTATAGAGACTAGTTATATTAGTTGTTTGAAATCTTGTTGACATTTAAATCTTTCTCCTCGCAATACTTTAATCGTGTTTACATGGATGGTCGTCTGAGCTAAATGCAAACCAATGATTATAGTTCTGAACATTATAATAACGCATGAGTAATTTAAATGTTTCAGGGGAATCGCATTTTTCCCATGGGAAATACTCTGATATATGTAGACCCTTTCTGAGATCGTAGACCATTACGTCGTGATTTGGAAAATTTGTGTTTCTGCAGGTTGACACTACTGTCGGTAGCAAAGTAGCAAAACTTGAAAGGGGGTTTCCGGAAATCAGGTGCCGCATTATACTTGCTTTCCTTGCCGGCCACCATACGATTTCTTGTCTTTCTTAAAATAAATTAACAGAAGCACGAGACTCGTTTATTTCCACAATATCAGTTCAGTTCTGGTGTGAAATTTAAATTTTAAAATTAAAATGAAGAAATTCTAAATAAAGCAATGTAAAAGCAGTTACATCTCAGAAAGTTATTATCGTTCTGCCTAGGTACTAAAGAGGCAGAACGTAAGTTCCCCGGTTAGTTCTCAGACCTGTTAGGTGTGTTCGTTAGGGTGCTAAGCCAGCTTCTCGAAGGTCTCCGGCTCGAATCCCGGCTGGTGCATGAATGTTTGTTAATGTGGGTTTTAAATACATTCCTAAAATACTTAAAATAAATTTAAATTCGAGTTTTTAACCAGATTAGTTTCATGAACCTTCTTCAATTCCTTCAGCGCCACGGCTACAGGTTTCATCGTACTTTGTAAACAGATCAATAGAGACAATGAATCGTCACATAGGCTTATTTAACATGACATTAAATTTCATAGTTTGCTGAAAGTAAATTCAACTATTATTCTTCACTAATTGTAGAAAACTCTAACACCGATGAATGTAATGAACAAAGTATACCAATTATAATAAGTACACTAAAAATACCATTGAATACTAAAAACGAAAAAGTGTTATGTAAAATAGTACTTTGAAAATGTTCAATCTTCAATTCCAATATTATACTCACTCTTTCTTTTGACAGAATGGTTGCTGTGGATAAAACAATACTTATAATTTAAGAAATTATCAAGGGGAAAGAGCGTGTTTACCTGTATTACGAACAATAAAGAAATCGCTAGTACAATGATATATTTTGACTCCATCTTGAATCTTTTCCTCGTAGATTCCGTGGAATGCTAAACTGATAACAATTTGGTCCTCAGGTGTATATTTATACTTTACAAAATGCTGATTCCATTCGATGTGGGTAAATGAACATAACGGAGTTATTAGAGCAAACCATCAGTTCTGTAGAGAGTTTCTTTTCCTCTATAATTTCATTCTGTTGGTGTTCGATTATATTTCGTTAACGAAGGAGGCAATAAAGATAGTTGTGAGAATATAAACAGGCTTTTGTGAATAGATATGTTCTGCTTGATGATTGTTCAGTACGTTTGAACATTCCGCTCCATTTACCATAATTTTGTTTCTGTTGCTCATCTTGCTTAAGGATACAGTGAAGTACATTTCAGGACCAATAATAAAATGTGTTTTCCGCATTTACATTTAACCATACTATTATGCGAAGCAAGCTTTTCAAACCTATTAACACAGTCAACATTATTTTCAGCAACCCGGAAGCATTCCTATCTTTCTTTAATGAGAACAAATAACCATTCTGTTACAAAGTATAAAATGTATTTAAGTATGAAACTGACAATTCTTCCTGGTCCCAACATATTCATAAATCATGCGCGTAAATTTGTTTTGTTTAGACCCTTGTTTGTACAAGTGTTTGTTCGGTATGTGCATTGCTTCTTACAAGATCGATCACAAATAGAAGTAATAAAAAGGAGCTAAGATCTTTAAACGCAAGTTAAATTTTCACATAATTACTGAATCTACTCCAATATAATACACTATTTATAATCACTTCCTTGTATTATTCACATATATTCTATTTTTATTGGAACGTATTGTGTTAGTACAAAAACTCAGTTAGGTTCTTACCATTCCATTCAAACACTGAAAACAGGTCAAAGAATCCACTAATTAAAGAACATTATTCAATACTTTCATTTTCACTATTCTGCAGGGCTGTGTCTCATCATTTAGGTAATTCCGGGATCCTTTTGTGAGAAAAGTTATTGGCATTCTCGGAGAAGAAGTCTCAAAGCAAAAGGGTCAGTGCCACACAAAGCGTTCGACAGAGCGTGTGACAAACGATAGTCCTATTGCGGGCTGTCTTTTCATTATGTTCCATGTAGTAATACTAGCTTCGTAGCTTCTAAAGGATAATTTTCGTAATGGCTACAGATTGAGGTTTATAATTGTCTATCCGGAGATTTTGGGATACCTACTTGCTGATTATTTTTCTGCAATACCAGGCTGAAGTCGACAAAGTTATTCGCAATACAGCGCAGCATTTATTGACACATCCCTTTTGCAGCAATCAAAGTTAAATTTTCCTTCTTAATCCCACCTACTCTTGCGTGGATACAGCTCACCTATAACGAGATGTTCTCTTTCTGTTTAGGCTAAGCAATTGTTTGCTTTCTACGTCTATATTTAGTAGATATTTGTCGTCATCTTTGACAATTCTGATCAAGAAAGGTTGATGTAGTTGAAGAGAAGCATAAGGAAAAAAGGACTAAGGAGACACAGACGCTTAGCACCTTCGCCCCTGTTGCTGTCGCTACCCGTGAGGGAAACCCATGCGTCAAATGACTGCTCCATTGCTCCATGCGTCAAATGACTGTCGAAGGTCGATGTTTAGCATCCATTTCTAAGATAAATTCCCGTGTTGTTTGATCTACACGAAGTAACGCGTTCGAACTGTCCCCATTAGAGTCCGATATCTCTCCAGTCGTAGTAGCTAGATCATGCAAAACTGTCAATTCTAGAAATGCGCATAGCACCTTCGGGCAGTCCTCTAACTAATGATGTTTTTTCTTCTACTAAAGAGCTATTTCTGGCGGCCCCCAAAGCTAGCGTGCCTCGATTAAGCTCAAACAGCATAATATTAGGGGTATGTTCTTCCTTCTCGTTCTGAAACTCCATGCTCAATCACCTGGCATGGACAACAAATGTAAATTCCAGTGGTTTATTATTGCAGTTATTATCGAAGGTCCAATTTAATGCATTGTAAACATAATAACAACAAGTTCAAAGGGGAACTAATGCACCAAGCCAATAACTTGAAAATCTATAACAACTATTTTCTCACGTTATATGTTAAAATATTATATCATCGGCATTACAGTGTTAACAAACTAATATATTTGTCTTTTCAAAGAGTATTTGAACGATTTGTTGACGATTTGGTATCTTCGCTAATTTCACAGATCGTGGGTGAATCCCAAAGACAGTGTCCTATATATTCACAAATATGAGTGTTTCCTCAATGTCAAAACTAGTAAAATATCCACAGACTGCTGGATGAAATGGGGATAATGGGAAGAAAGAGATTCTGTAACTGAAAATAAAATTCATTTGGGTTGAACCAATACTCAAAAAATCCACTTAAAATTATGGAATTTTCTTTCGATCTTAAGACATATCTTTGTAATTGTAGCTAAAATTTTGACAATTAGTTTACCCGCAAATCAGTTGAGTTTTCAGCTTCCTAAAACTAACGTGAGGGTGGAATGTTTTCCTTGTTAGTCTCACCAATTCATATGATACATGTATTATAGGATAACATATAACTAACTGTCCATGCTACAGATATATACTAGCACATTGAAATTGCATGTGGAAAAAGGAAACATAATACACAGTTATTGCATATATACAGGCTTCTTGTTCTTTATTGTATATTAATATGAAATCTTTACGAAAATCATTGTTAGTTTTCAGCAGTCTGTCATAACTATATCTGACATTTACGTTATTATTTTATTTCAACACAACTCCACATTAATATCATAGATAATACCATGAATATAACTAAAGAAAACACACACTTTATGGGTTTGACAAATGGAGAATAATTTGAATACACCATAAATATCCTGCAGTAAAAATATGAAAGAAAATATTATAAATGAGTATTATAAACTGGGATTTTTAAACTTGTTATAATCTTTCATGTTGTTTGAGATTCAGCATACATTTATCAGAATATTAACTCATCAAATGGTGTGTAAATATAAAACACATATACATACATATGAGTATACATCTGACTTATGCTAATTACCTACTGTTCACATACCATATCCAATTACACCCAATAGTAACCTATGATCTACAAATGTTTCCTTTCCGTACACTTCAACAATGCACTTCAAAAGAAGGTCATACATCTGTTTAGCTGTTTCAATACTTGATCATTATGAACCACATTAAGGTTTCATACCTGTTCAGATTTTATGAATTAGGGTGTACTAAAATCAATTCACGTGTTCATGCCCCGAAAATTAATTCACCATTTATATCTATATTGTTCCAGTCAACTGGTTATCTCATCATTGTTGTCGCAACGGCTGAACATTATTAAGAGATCTGTACTTTAATAACATATCTTCAAGTTAACGATTGACATATAACGTATATGATATGATATGAAAAACATACGTGAAAGTAACTATAACTCACCATAAGCTATTTAACATATATAATGTACAAGTATACAATACAGCCAAAAAGTTTGCCGTTTTTTATGTCCCATTAATTATGCGCTCAAAGAGAGGAAACGAAATGACGCACGTCCCTGCCAAGGGATCGAGAGGTAGCCCGACAATCGACCTTCAGTAATACAAGCACGGTGCTCACACACAGCAGTCATAGCTCGCCCAGTGTAAAACAGAAATGGAGGTAACAAAGCAGCTTGTTCGCGCGTGTTCGCTGTATGACTTTGAAGTGGGCCTGTCAGCTGCCGCATCAAGTCGCTGTATACGCCAGGCATTTTGTGAGTATGCCATGAACTAACGCACCGCAGACATTAGTTTCAGAAATTCCGTTCGAGAGATGTGAGCTTTGCAGATGAACCTCGCAGTGGACCACCACGTGTGTTGGATGACGAGACCCTGAAATCAGCCATAGAGGAGGACAGTGATCTAACGTGTGATGAACTTGCAGGAAGGTTCCATGATTCCGCTGAAACAGTCAGATTGCACCTGCATGGGATAGGAAAGTCATACAGGTTGAGCAAATGGGTACCACACACATTGTCGGCAGCCAACAAAGAACAATGAATGACAGTCTGATTGTCCTTGCTCACTCAGCACCTGAGCAAACCCCTATGTGATCGCTTGCTCATTGTTGACAAAAAGTGGATCCTCTATGACAGTCCCAAGCGTACCAGACATTGCTTGTCGCCACGTGACCCTGTTCCTCACACCTCAAGGCAACCTATGCACCCACGAAAATTATGCTCCTGTCTGGTGGACTTGTCGCCAAGTGTTCCATTACGAACTCCTTCCTCCTGGTCGGACAATCACTGCTGACATCTACTCACAGCAATTGCAAAGGATGCACCGTACATTGCGGTAGAAGGAGCCGGCATTGGTGAATCGCAAAGATGTGCTGTTCCTCCATGATAATTCCAAGCCACATGTTGCAAAGAGGACCCAAGAAACTTTTCGGGAACTTGGCTGGGAGATATTGTGCCATGCAACATGTTCACCACTTCTTGCGCCAACAGATTGTCACCTGTTTTATTCCCTCGACAACCACCTCCGTGGATGAGCCTTTGCGAATGGGGGAGACCTTTGGAAGATACTCACGGACTTATTTTCCTCGACCACCATCGACTTTGATCACCATGATATTGTGCAGCTGCAGGAATGTTGGCGAAAGGTGTTGATTGCGGATGGGGCTTACTTCGAAACCTAAGGGTACATACCGTCCACTGTATTGCTCTTTCTTTATCACTGCTCTAGAACGGAAAAAACTTTTTTGGTTGCTTTGTATTTCGCGCAAAGAAAAACATAATATATGTTTAACAAAAGCAAATATTTCCACGACGTTTGGTGGCGACAGGCTTTAAAAACTGAACGTTGGATTGAAGTACAGAGTCTTGATATGGGCCTATGTATCTCAAATGTTGTTTAGCAACGAAAATATGTTTCCACTACTTTTCATTTGTAACCACGTTAAGAGAATCATGACCCTGTCTATCATTTTATTAGTAATAAAAACTTGACCATACTTTTATGTTACTGACAAATATCTCGAATGAATTACACTGAGTAGCGAAAGAAAATAATCCATCTTCGCTCAATATGACTCGTTCCGCATCACTGTGTGCTATGACAAACTTTTAAATAATGTGAATCTACCTCATTACATATAAGGTTAGCGTATATAAATATTTACTTCTAAAATCGTCTGAGCTTGCACGGGAATCGAACCTGAGCTGCCGGTACCGGCTACCGAGCCCTGTAGACATATCCTTACGATAATGTATTGAACACATCACCCTGTACCTTGCAGTCACAGAATAGACTGTAGTCGTGACTGTAAACACCTTCAAATTCGTACTGAACGACCATGACTCAGTGATACCGAGCGGCAGTGAGTAGGCCGATGGTCTAGCATTCAGTAGGCCGTGGGTTCAATCCCAGGGCCCGACCAACCTAAATGACGTTTTCCTATAGTCGCACAGGAAAAAGTAGGAATGGTACCTTCACCTTAAGCCCTGGGTGGAACCTCCCCTCCCTATCCCGGCCTGAAGCTTAGATGCCTAAAGGCCATAAATAAAATCAAAATTACAGTTAAGTATTCGGAACGCAAAGAAATATCTTCAAAAGATCAACACATACAAGACAAAGGTATAAAGGGGAACAACTTACCTTACGTGTTCTTATCACGAAATCATGGTAATGTAAAGACACATCATAGTGCATGAAACATTGCTGTGTAGTCATAAAATCCTTTATAGTATACACAAAGTAAAATAGTACACTAAATGTATTTTAGAATCTAATATTTTCAGTAATTTATTTAAACTTATGCCGGGTTGGGCGCCTTCCCAGCTTTCCCACCAGGCGCTTCCTCAGCCTGTGGATAGCGGATTGCCGACCAGATATTGTGTATACCGGAAATATTTTGAGGCAGAACGAAACAAGTGCTACTGTCTTGCAGTTATTAGAGGACTCTACAAAGGCTAGGGAGATATAACCCCGAATAAAAATATCATGGTGAAGGGTAGTAGCTTTATTATTACCACACTGATGCTGAAGATAAATGAAATCGACAAGGCTCAGAGATGGACAGAGGATGACACCTTGAGTGCGACGCCTTTGCTATGAGGTTGTAGATATGACAAGTCTACACCTTTAAATCTTGTCAAGAAATAGTAACAGATGTTTCATGGATTCTTCTGGGGCAAAATATCACGAAGTTAAACTAGTCTTTCAATCTGTTCTCCGTACGGGGACTTCTTGTTTGACGAGATCCCATTAGCATCACAACGCGACGATAAGTGTTTGCTAGTATAGTTGCAAGATAGACAACTGTGAATTTAAACTAAATGGAATAATTAATAAGGAACACTTTGCCCTCATATTCGCAATAAAAATTCACCTATACTGGGAAACTAGAATACAATGGACTGATGATTCCTTACATCCACAATGATAAAATGTTCGTTTAACTTCCATTCATTTTATTTTGTTTAAAGTTAAGGTAACATGCTGTGGGTTTAAGTCATCAAACGTCTGACGTTTGACATTCCTAAGAGATCATTATTCTTTATAAACATGAGCTAAACTAGATATCTGGGCCTCAGTTGATCTGAGTAAGAAAATATGTTAATCAACGGCACAGATATCGTATTTCCACAGTATGATTTCGGAAGTAATCATCCCAAACTTTGCATAGCCCATAATGAAAAAATTGGTATTTTGATCATACCTCTTGAGCAGATGGTTTCTGGCTATTACTATCGGAGCTCACGTGTTGGATTAATACTGAAAAGAAATGTATTAGAAATTAAAAATCGGTCCTTTCCTTGGGTTTCTCTTTCATTTTAAAGTTCTAACATCTGCAATTAGAATCACTTTACCGGAATTTCCAAAGTACAGCTGCTTTCTGGTTGCTTTGCATCAGTAGAATAAGAAAAAAATGTTCCCACTAGCTCTACTACTTCAATAGCTTTCTCCGATTTGAAAAATTTCTTACAAGGAATCCGTCAAGGAGATCATATTGAAATTCTTCGAAGAGGATACTCGTCCTATTGAGAGGTATTATACGAAAAGTGCTGCTCACATTAACTGCAAAGTAGCAAGATATGTGTTGGAATATTAATACGAAGATTCCAAAAGTGTATTTTTCTCTTTGAATTAACATAAGCCACTTCTGCTTCACTTTCCTCCTGAAATGAAACCCTGTCGAGTTGTAGCGTCACCTCCCACTAGAGTCCCGCAAGCCCAGGGCCGGCCCCGTGCAGACCACTACTATTAAAATAAACTTGCTACTTTTAGAATCAAGGAAAATGTATTTGCTATTATGATACACGCCCGATGTTTTCTGTTAGGTGATTGGTCTAAAAGCCCGTGATACTGAGCATAAAAGAAAATAAGAAAGAAAGCACTAAACGGTTTAGTTGGCTGCATGAGCCGAGACGGGCTGGTGCGGGCCTCGGTTTGCCTTCGAGTTAATATGAGTAGCTATTTCTTGTATAATACCTGTCTCTTGCACGTAGATTTTCCTCAAGAAATTTGAGGGTGATCTCATTGGCGGATTCTTTGTTAGTTTACAAGCAATAAACCGAGTGAAACTGAAGAAATTTTGAAACACTACTCCCAAAATTGTCAGCAGCAGGAGTCTAATCTGCTTGGTGCTGAACATAATTAAAAAAAATGCTGCTATATGGTCATGGGCTAGGTTCTCACTACAGTTTATGTTACCTAGTACAAGCTTTTCGCCTCTGTTTAAATAGATGCTACTGTAATAGAATATTTTACATTTCAATATGTAAGAAAGCATAACGATAATAGAACAAAATAAATTTGTTAAGTATATCATATACATGACTTAAATGCTAACGGTAGCATTATTTTTGGAACATTGCATGTGTTTGTTAGACAAATTAAAATAAGTTGAAAAGCCTTTACTTTATACTTTAATATAACATCCACACAATAATCGTAACTTCTATCAACATCTTTTTCAGATGAAACACTAAACTCTGGATGGTCATTTTGTCTAACAGAAAGTGTTAATAGAACACAAGTGTTGATAAAAGAAAAAAATAAGATTCACAGAGAGACCATCGGGAGAGTAAATGACTGTATTTACATAGGGTAGTTGAAAAGTCGAATCCCGAAGATGGCTGATGAACTAACCAGAAGGCGTAAAATGGCATTTGGATAACAAAACTTGGAAATCACGCTATCAACGTGTCTCAAACGTTAAGCCTTTAATCAATGTGTCTTTCCTATGAAATCTTATGGCTCCGAAACGTGAGCATTCAATGCGTAAATGACACAAAGATTAGGAGTTGCACAAAGAGCAGTGGAGAGGAACATGCTAGGAATAACTAGGACTGTCAGGAAGACAAATCAATGGATTTACGCTCAAAGATAAAAGAAGTGATTAAAACTCCGAACAGGATGAAGGTTAAATGGGCGAATCACATAACTAGATGGATAGATCGAAGATGGATGACAAGTTTTTATACACTGGATTCTCAGCCTACAAGACAACCAAATGTAAGAAATGGAAATGGAATCAAGCAATTTTCAAGATTTACGTGGATGAGTACAGCAGTTGACAAAGATCTGTGGGAAGGGGGGGGGGATGGAGTAGGCCTTCACCCAGCAGTGGATTGAAAGTAACTAAAGATAATGGTATGAAGAGATCTAATAAACGCAAATCCTGGGGAAGAAAGTTGGTCAGAGGGAGTATCACAGTACATCTTCAGTAAAGACGAAACTTTCAAGTTCGGGCTCTATTCAGTATCAGGCTCAGTAACGCCGAATAGTGTTTTGTTTTTGCAATACCAAGAGAAATGGGATATTTTATCTAAAGCTCAAGTAATAATTAATATACCCTGACGTTGGTTGCTACTGTGCTCGCTTCTTGATAGAGAATAAGTTGTGAAATCCGGGTTCGAATCTTGGTCAACATAACAAAGAGATTTACCATGTTTTTTCCAACAATTGGCTATATTATATTATTATTTGAGCTGTTACAACCATCTTAGTAAAGATGATAATAGAATGGATGATAGAAGAAAAATATTTTGTGTGGAGCGATCGGGAACGAGATTAGGAAACGCTTTAAGGCGTATAATGTTTCATCGACTTTAAACGTTGACTATCCCAGAGAGTGATAAGAGAATATAGGAAGCAATCAAATTCTTTCGCTTGAAGACGAATTTGGATCAGTTAGGCACAGAAGACAGTACGAAATAGAAAATAAAGACATTGGGCAACAGATAAAGAATATTAAAGGCAACGTAGAAGAGAGGATGAAATTGGTTAGGACATTATTGAGGCGGACATATCATACTGAGAGATGTGATTAAATCATGTGTGAGGAGTAAAGAGGAACAGGAAAAGACGGTTGCAATTTCTTGGTAATATTAGAGGTGATAAATCGTATGCTATGGCGAAGAGGGAAGCAGAAGATTATGATGAATGTAGAGGCCTTATATTGCCTAGAAGGACCTCGCACTTTCGATAGAATACTATTGAGAACAATAGAAAAACATTGCTAAATGCTTTTCTTACTTATTGTTTCCAACAGATCTTCGAACTGACCTGACGGGAGGTCACACTCACATCATCAATGCTATTGCTTCATCTCATGTGGATGCTGTGTACTTCAGTCACAATTAACAAACATATAGAAGATAACAGAAACCCCTGAATGACTTATCAGATACGTGAAAGGAAAACATAGAATTGGTGTCAAAAGTCCACTTTGATAGTCTTGTGGCACTTGTTGGCAAGGTTCCCAAACTTGAAAATGTTTTCTTCTTTTCTTGTAATGAAACATCGGTTGTTTGTGACTTACCAACACATTTCATAACTTTGATCTGTTTCACTCTTAAGAATAATATATTTTGAAATGTAAGTTGGCAGTCGAAAGACGTTCTGAATTCTTTAAAATACTTTAACGAAACTATTTTGTTTCGGTGAACATGGTAGATGTGTTTGAAGAGCACTAAAAGGATTGCATCTTCATTTCCTCCGCCCGCTTGCACACACTCGCCTGGAACAACATCACTAGTGAATCAGTGTAGTTGCCAATATCTGTAAATTGTGAAGAACTCTACTACTAACTCTCGTGTTCATTGGAACTCGCAAGTTCTCGTGTTCATTGGAACTCATCAGTTCTCGTGTTCATTGGAACTCATCAGTTCTCGTGTTCATTGGAACTCACCAGTTCTCGTGTTCATTGAAACTCACCAGTTCTCGTGTTCATTGAAACTCACCAGTTCTCGTGTTCATTGGAAGCCGAGAAAACACGCATTTTGTGTGATCAGTGAAACCATCTCTAGCAAAATGGCTCCAACAAATAATAACAAAGATGAAGCAAGTGAAAATAACCAGAATCTAAGTGACAGGTGTGATAAACTTGAACAGTGTATTAGTGAAATAGAGCGAAAAGTTGCCAAGGCTAAGAAGTCTTCAAAGCGCGCTGCACGCAAAGCTCAAGTTGAGGACAAATGTAGCTGTACGTCGTCTCACACGAACTTATTGAGCCTTGCTTCAGAACTTGAAGAGGTTAAGAAACAACTAGTGGTTCTTCGTAAGGATATCAAGAAAGGAAACAACGCAGTATCAACACATGAAGAGTGGATAGACAATGTAGAGCAACACAGTCGTCGAAACTGTTTATTACTTCATGGTTTGCCCGAACATCAAGGTGAAGATACTTTGAAACTTGTTCTTGACACTTTATCCAAGAAGTTGGAAATCACTTTGGAACCGTTAAAAATCGAAAGATGTCACCGAGTAGGAACCAAAGACCCACGGTATACACCATCGGGAGCTTTGGTACACAGAAACCGAGCCATCATTATAAAGTTTGTCTCATATCGTGACCGGGACATGGTTTGGAAGTCGAAGAAGAAGTTGAAGGATACGAAGCTGTTAATTACTGAATCCTTAACTGTCAGAAGAATTCAAATGTTACGTGTAGCTCAAGAAGAATTTGGATATAGAAATTGTTACACATCTGATGGGAAAATAGTAGTTGTACTTCCTGGAAACCAAAAACATTGTATCAATACGAGTGGTGAATTGGATAGACTGCTGCAAGGAAAGAAGTGAAGAGTGTGAAGTATGGAACAGCTCGGTGGTACGATGTTTGGAATGTAGTGAATTATTTGCATTTGAATTTATCACCGTTATTATTAGTGTATGTGCTCAATTAGGTACTTCGTATAGTCTTGACTGGCTATTAGTGTGTGCAGCCACAATAGAGAATTATATATATCAAAGAGGAAAATAGCTGTGCGTGAGTGTGGTAATTTAGTGATCATTATTTGTCCTTTTACAGTAATACCGTGTGTCCATACAGTGTACCATGGCACAACGTATGTTTATGTATATGAGCATATGCTGATATATTATGTCTTTATGTTTTTGTGTTCATATTTGCATGTTGAAGGCGATTTGCTTTCGATTCGGAAGTGGACAGTAATATTGAAAACATAATTATTGATCACAATGAAAAAGACAACGGTTTGTACGAAACATTATACACTCAGATAATATAACAAATATATAAAAGAACATTGCACTGTCATAAATATGATTCTCTTCTCTTCAAAATTTTGCTTCTGAATCGATAATAGAATGGTTGTTGTAGTTTATTTCATTTTTCGATTAGTTTTATACAAATTACTAAAGTTTTGTTGCTCCATTGTGTCGTTTGTTTGTTAATCAAGTGTTTGACTAAACAATACAAAATGGAATTCCTTTGTGGATATCATTATTGAACCAAATCAAAGATATATTCTCGCGGATTCAACAAGTGTAAGCAACACAGTTTTAAATGTAAATAGTTCAGATGTAAAACAAGGACGTCAGAGGCATCAAATTTAAGTGTTGTTCTTATCCACATTAGATTATTTACATAAAAAAATAATGAGTTAAAATACGTTGTAAACAATAATATTTTTAATTACCGTGATTTCCATGAAGCTGATAGCAGTGTATTTTTAACATTTAATGTACTCGATTATGAGCTAATAATTAAGAACATATTAATGAAAAACGCTGACAGTTTCGTTATCATTATTTAGTCCAAAAGTGGATTACAGTTCAGTGGATAACAACTGAAGTTGGTGTAGATAACATTAAAACATTAAGTCTAATTCAGGGCTTAAGCTGACTTCTTGAAAAATATAACTTCTGCAAAAATCAATTTGGACGTTTTAGCATTTTTTTTATATTCTTTCTTAAAGTTTTAAATTACTGTTCTTAGCTCTTTACTACTACTACTACTACTACTACTACTACTACTACTACTACTACTACTACTATTACTACTACTACTACTACTACTACTACTACTACTACTACTACTAATAATAATAATAATAATATTAATAATAATAATAGTAATAAAGTTACTCGCCTGAAATTACCATGCAATTCAATACAAATAAAATAAATAGTGAATATGAGATATTAATGATCTGTTATTCATAGATTTTTAATTGTCCGAATGTTGTTATATTTAAACAGGAAAATTAATCACTGCTGCTTAGAGCAATGTTAGAACGCTCGCTTACGCAGAGTAGCCTTACTGAATGCATTAGTTTGGCCTTCATCTTAACCAAAAACAATTACGTTGCTTAGAAGTTCAATATGTCCACTAAGAATTCTAATGCCAATTGAAAGAAAAAGTAACATTTATTTAGCTGCACACTGTGTATAACACACTATTTCTTGATTAAAACAGGAATATATTTATTTCAAGTAGTCCCTTTTTGGAGAATAAGAGTGTGTGCATTTAAAAGCCTTATAATCAATAAATTATGTCCTCTACCGAAAACTAAATTGAACAGCAATGGTTTTTCGGCCTTAGAAAGGGACTTGTGGTTCTTATCTAATTTAATTGAACTAAATTTATTTATCACCTTTAGGCACCCAGGATACGGTATAGGAAGGGATGAGGGAAGCAACCACCTAAGGCTTAAGTTGAAGGTACCATCCTAACATTTACTTGTTGTGACCCAGAAGGAACCTACCGACTCGCCATAGCTCAGTGGTAGAGCGTTGGTGTAGCATTCGGGCGGTCGTGGATTCGATCTCAGCAACCGACCATTCTCACTGAGGTTTTTCCCGCTTTTCTCCTCAGTCACACCAGGTAAATGCTGGGATGGCACCTTTAACATAGGCCCTGACCGACACCTTCCCGAATCCTTTCCCCTTCCCTATCCCAGTCTGAGCGTTAGACGCTTAAAAGCCATAAATAAACTTTCAATTCAAATCGGAAGGAATCTTTGAAAAGCTTCAGTCAGGATGGTCGGTAGTTGATACGTACTCAGAACCTCCTGAATGCAAAGTCAACGCTCAACAAAATGAGCTGTGACCACTCAGTAATATAGAAGCGTATATTGCAGGTTCACGTTACACGTTCAGCAATAATGTTAGTACTCTTCGTTCGTAATAACATCATTTCTAACGCTACAATATTACAACATTCCAATTCGCATCAGTATCTCATCATTAGACTTGGTTCATTAAGTAGACGTAATCTATTGGAAAGGACAGAGATTATTTTTGAATGAATAAGGTGCGTATAGAACTTAACGTGCAATCACATAAAGATTTGGAAATTACTTGTGATGTTTAGGTAATTTTGGTAGGGTAGGGGAAGGATATGGTGGCCTACTTTGAAGGTACCAGAGGGTAGCATGGAGTGATTAAGAAAAGTCCCTTGAAAAAAGCCAATTCAACGGCATATCAGATAGTTCAAAAGAGCTTCTGACTGCTAACAAGCAAACATACTAATAGGCAGGAGAAACTTCTAAATTTTCTTCTTCCATCATGGTTAGAATATCGAAATATGTACACATACAAATGTTGACAACTCGAGGGCAATTACTTTGGGAGATATCGGTGATAATTATAACAGTCAGATTCTTCTTTCTGAAGAGCGAAGAAAAAGTGTGGAAATACTATTATATTTGTAAAATGCTTTAAGAAATAGAAAGCATATACATAGTAATGGATACTGGGTGGAAGGCGCTACATGTTGGAGGGTATGTTCTTCACTGCCGCCATCTTGTAGTCCGCCATATTGAATCTCGAACGGTTACCTTAAAGGGAAGAGGGTCGTGTAATATGTCATTCTGTGCTAGAATTTTACGGGAAACACGTTTCTGAAGTTAGTTTAGTCGTAAATGTATTAATTTGAAAGATAATGGTGTGTGGCATTAGTATGGGCTACTGATGCAATAGCCTGAAAACATTATTTTGTTTTAAAATAATGAAGGAAACTTCAAGAGAATGCACACAAATGCATATCGATATGGCAATGTAATCAGGAATAATGTGTATGCATTTAGGTTTCAATTCCGTCATTATTTCAAAACAAAATGGGTGTTTTCAGGCTATTGCATCATTAGCCCATACTAATATCACTTTCCGGTTGCCGTAGCTCAGTGGTAGAGCGTTGGCGTAGTATTCTGGACGTTCTGGGTTCAATCCCAAGGGCCGACCATCCTGACTGAGGTTTTTCCAGAGTTTTTCCTCAGTCACACCAGTTAAATTCCAGGATGGCACCTTCAACATAGGCCCTGGCCGACACCCTCCCGAATGCTTTTCCCTCCCCTATCTCGGCCTAAGTCTTAGATGCCTAAAGGCCATAAATAAAAAAAATCAAGTTCATTTCACTAATGTTACTTACCATTATCTCTCACAATAATACATTTACGACAACACTGACTTCAGAAACGTGTTTCTCGTAAACTTCTAGCTCAAAATGACATATTACACGACCCCTTTCCCATTTAAGAAAAACAATCAAGATTCAAGATGGCGGCCATGAAGAACATGCCCTCCAACAGATAACGCCTTCCACCCAGTACCCATTACTATGTATTTGTTTTCCATTTGTTTCAGCATTTTACAAATATAAGGATATTTCCACACTTTTCCTTCACTCCTCAGAGACAAGAATCTGACTATTATATTATCGATATCTCCCAAAGAAATTGCCCTTGAGTTGCCAAAAATTGCATGGGCACATATTTTGACATTCTAACCATGATGGAAGAAGAAAATTTAGAACTTTCTCCTGCCCCATTAGTATGTTTGCTTTTAATCCCATGCTCTACCAACTGAGTTAGAGCCACTCGATACGTTCATATAAGTTAGAAGTGGAAAAACAACTTGTTTTCTACAATTTGTTCAAAATATTTTTGTATAGAATGTGGGTAAATTACTATTTGCCGTAATACACGCTTAATTTCTCCTGGTGAAGTAACCAAAGGAAACACCATAATACTCATAAGATGAGACTAAGCAGTTAGCAGTGCTTTCCCTTGAAGTGATCTTACTGTTCTTCACAGAAAGATAGAATAGAAAAAATAAAGACATACTTTTCTTAAACAATTCGTACTAAAAAGTAAAAAAAAAAAATGTTTATGCATGACTAAAAAAGCATGGGGCGAGCTCTCATTTAGTCACTTTATAAATTCTTGAATTGGCCCACTCCATGCTTTTCTAGTGAGTCATGCATAAACAAAATCATTTTTTTTTAACTTTTTAGTGCGAATTGTTTAAGAAAAGTATGTCTTTAAAA
>JAGDQP010000059.1:24174-52672 GCA_022664845.1 Lepisma saccharinum
TTTTTAGTTATTTCGGTGTTCGGATACTTTTTCTCAAACTGTTTTATGACCCAAATCCAAAAATGTTCTGCAACCAATCAAACTCAGGCTAGTTGCAGGATGAAGAAGTGTATATTAAAACAAAATATATTAAAATATGCTTTTAAAATATATAAATAAATAGAAATATATGAAGATGACAATTTAATATTGTATTGTCACCCGACTTACGTCGCTGAGGAAAATTTCATCGTTGTATGACGTCGAGAAATGAATTAAATTAACGATGCAAGGTTTGAGGACATTCACAAACCATTGTGAACTAAAGAAGAGAGAAAAAAAAACTTGAACAACTCTTCGAAAAACGTTGCACAATTGACGAAAAAAGGAACAGAGGCCAAGATCTTCTGGTTTTTCACGCTACAGGTCTATCACGCTATCATCCTTTCGTCCCTTCTATAACGGCCTGAGCCTTAGATGTCTAAATGTCATAAATAAAATTTAAAATTCTAGCACAGCATTCTGATTCTATTTCATTTGATCCATTTACAATGATTTTAACGTTTTATGTTCAAAAACACATCCTTTCTTACTTTTACTGTTGTAAAAATTCAATGTTCCAGAGTCGTTTAATTTCCTTCCTTCACTGATAATTTATTCTAACATTGTAACATATGTTTATGGAACAATGACATAGAATATTGAAGTTCGTGCCATGACTAAACACAGGATCAAAATTTCAAGTACAATAAATAGGATAAAGAAAGTGAAGATTCTGATCGACACACAAGATCTGTCTTTGATATTGTTCAGACGCTTTTCGCGTGTGATAAATTCAATATATCAACTTGCTTCTTTCGCAAAATTTTGAGAAAATCGATACGAATTGTTGAATTTGAATTGAATTTGATCTTTGGATATATGACTTTTGGGTATCTATGGCTCCGGCTAGGATACGAAAATAAGTCGACCAGGACCTAAGTCGAAAGTACCATTCCGGCATTTGCCTGCTGTGACTGAAGAAAATCCATGGTAAAACCTTTTAGTTAGGATGGTCGGCCGCTGGTATCGAACAGAAGATCTCCTGAATGTGAAGCGAACGTACAAATATTGTATTTCCCAAAGAACGAATAACAAGGACTGGGTATGGTGTGGACTCGAAAGTGAATTTCAATATAAGTAAGAAGATATGTGGTGATATTCTTTGAGGATATGTCTAATAAGGCTACTATGAGCATTTTTACAAAAATACTTGGAAGTTAGTTTTCAAGAAGTTCGTATTTTTTTAAAAAAAAATTACCAATCAAAAAAAAAAGTGCATCTTGAATCTTTTTAAATTTATATAAAGTCCTGGAGAATGAAGAATAATGTTAGAATTTTGATTAAGGTCTCAAACCTAACCTGAAGAATTGATACTAGATAACAACCACCACTTGAGATTTTGAAGCGGTTTCAAGTAGGATTGAAATGTTAAGGCTAGTAAAGTTTGATTTCATAGCCCAGGCCTTAATTAACAACTGCAGTGCTTAGGTAGGGAAAACTCACAATTCTTTTCTATTATGTTTATACTAAGTTTGACACAGGTAAGTCTAACTGAACGGAAACACTTGGAATAACTTATTATTTTTTAAAAAATGAGTTTGCCACGTTGAACTACTGCATTAATCAAGACTGTTTCGGCGACTCTGAGCTAGTCTATTCAAGACTTTTCAAACGACACCTCAGGCACGTCTCTACGTCTTATGGTTCATGAGATATATATTTTTGGGCGATAGGTTGGAAACACTAAAAACGGGGTTCCTCGGGATGGGAACACGCACAATTATGTTGACATTGTGCCAAATAATGTTTATGCCAAGCTTGGTGCAGCTATATCTACCTTGATGGAAGTAATTTGAACATTAAAAAAAAATGAGTTGGCAACACTGTACGACTGTCCCACTAAGATAGCCTGGACAAGATCTTTCCAACGAAACTTCACGCATCTCTGTACGTACACTTTGGAGTTTCTGAGATTCAATTTCTGGACACGGACGGACACCATGAGGTCCTGGAAATTTCTGTTAATCATGTGCTAAGAATAATCGTATTGGAATATCTCCTCCTTATAAGCCATACAACATTCCTTACCATAAACTTATTCTGGCTGAAGAATTAATGTCCGAAATAGTCCAAATGATATAGTTCTGATTGCTGGGAGATTTAAATTGCTATTTATTTCTTCCCAAGCCAGAAACACGTTTGAGTAAATGCAAAACTTACATAATTTGGACTTCTGCAAATTTTAACAAAATCTACGCGGATTATGCTAAAACAAATAGAACACTTCTAAATATAAAAGCTGTAGACAATCTGCATTTTGAATAGACAACAGACGTTTCCTTACCAATTGGAACATTTGATAATAAACGAGTCGAATAAACTTTATTTAAACCGTTTACTGAACTTGAAAGTTGAAGAAATCTAGCTCCAATCAAAAAAACAAATTTGATGAAGATTTTCATGTTGTGAACTAGAAGGAAGGAGATGGAATTTTGTAACGATATTCACGGACAAGTTGAATATTCACCATAAAGTTTTAAAACATTCAATAAGTATAAACACTTAAACATTTGTAAGGTAAAAAGAATCATGTATTGTTGGTAAATAGCAATGTCTTATCTTCAGTACCTAGGTATTTAAATCCATTCCTTGACAAGTTGCTGATGAAATCTAAATTCCATCTAGTGTAATCGTCCTATGCCATACGTTTCGACTAATGTGATATCCTTTACGGCCGATAATTAAAAAAACTATTTCCAAGAATACCAATTGCATATAAATAATTTGTGTACAACAGGAAAAGCACAGACCGTAATTACGTTACTGGTTTGATTGAAAATTATATTCTTAGCATGGTTAATAGGATGAAATTTCAGTATTTCACTTTTATCCCCAGAATATGAGCTGAAGGAATATCTTCACATTTATTTGATATATTGCAATATTGATCATACATAATACGTGTAGTCATAGGAACCATGAAATTTCTTGACATTCATTTACTAATTTGGAGATGGACAAACCTTGTTCTGATTACCCAGACTTGAATAGGAATGAATTCACAGAAACTCGTTCCCGTGTACGAATTTAATTTTTCAGGAACAGTTTATTGGAAGTAGTTCTTTTTAAAATACATGAAAAAGTGAGAGGATTCAAGTTCCACGAGTGTAAACGTTCCCTTTTAAGATGAACTGATACAACCAAAACAGTTCCTCTCTCTGTCATCAGGAAACACTTACTTTGCTGAGTATTTCACTTAATTTCGAGCCAAAAATATGTTGTATTCAGAACATCTTGAAGAGAACAGTCACTGATCCAGTTATTAGAATGTACATATTTTAATTTCCCTATCATTTGGATTTCGCTAAATCGTAACATTAACTAGTCTAAAGTATCGATGTTTGTTTTCCGAAACTGGAATACTAACTGTCTTTGTTTTCTGTGTCTGCATATATAAAGAGTGTAAATTAACTAATGTAATAAACTTCGGGACGTGATTCCTGGGATCAAAACAAGAAAAAAGTCCTCTGGCATGTTCTAGAATTCCGCTTCGTGTAAGAGATACAGGGTTGCCAACTTTTAATCCAAAATCGACTGTTGACAATTGTAACTGAACAGAAAGATGTTGATAACCTGCGGGGTTGTGATTCTTGAAACCAAAACAAGAAGAAAGGTCCGGTCTGAGCCTTAGATGCCTAAAGGCTATAAATGAAATTCAAAATTCAAATTCAAGAAGGAAAGTCATAGGAAAACAAGCAAAAAGTGTTGCATCATTTTGGAGTTAGAGGCGGCCAAAGGTGGGGGAAAGTAAAGTTCAGAGCGGTGTTGGTCGCATACTCAGAACAGCAGAGGTGGCGGTCCAGAGCAACGTGACAGGGGTGGAATATGAGTTATTCAAAGGTGTAATGTGTGGAAGCACTACGTATGGTAGTCTCCATAGCGACGAAGCGAGTGCCACAAATTTATGCCAGAGAAATTTTTCTTGTTTTGATCTCAGGAATCTCCTCTCGAAGTTTGTCCATATCTTTCTGTTCAGTTACAATTGTCAACAGTCGATTTTGGATTCCAAGTTGGCAACCCTGTATCTCTTACACGAAGCGGAATTCGAGAACATGCCAGAGGACTTTTTTCTTGTTTTTATCGACCGAATCACCTAGACTGAAACTAGACTTAATAGACAAAAGTAGCCTGTCCTGGGAACGTTATTTTCCTTCCGTGAGTATTTGTAAATTCATTGCTCCCAGTATATAATAAAATGCACTACAAAAACGCACAATATTTAGATTCAGAAAATGTACAATTGAATAGTAGAAAAGTACACGCTTAAAACTGTACCTCTGAATTGGTAGTACAAAATTCCAATCCCAGCGGCCGACCATCCTGACTGAGATTTTCCACTGTTTTTCCTCAGTCACACCAGGCAAATGCCTGGATGACACCTTCAACACGGCCCTGGCGGTCCAGAAGAGGGTATGGCTCGTTTTGAGCAGTGAAGATGATCACACCATTGTATAACCTGCTACGAGATATTTCCCAGAAAACTTCGCCGAAAATGGTTATTATAGTTAGGAATTCCTAGACCGAAGACAGTAATAATAATGACGGAGCATACGAACAACATTTTCCTGTCCAACTCAGACTTGTACAATAAACGTGAGAAGAAAGTTGTCATCGTTCAACAATTTTTACATTTTAGTCAAGACTACGAGCGACCATATCTCGGTTACTTGATTGTTGGATTTGCATTCGGAAAGTTCTGGGTTCGATAGCAGGGAAAATGCGTGATAGAACCTTCAACTTATGCGCCAGCTGTCTCCTTTCCATACCCTTTCTTCTACCCAATCTCGGCCTGAGTTATAGATATGTAAAGGCTACAAATAAATTCCATTCAACTTGAGAAGATCACGACTAGACAAGGAATATGTTAACACTTATCATATACTCATGTATTCATTCGAGTGATATACAGGGAACTATATCGTGTGGATGACACAATGTAAATCATACCTGCTTGTGTACTACATTTCAAGCTGAGAAATTATGCTACAATCCCCTTTTATTTACGTCTTGCACTGTACAGTCTTCTACCCCCCCCCCACACACACACACACACGCTTTCATCTCTTTTTGCAAATCCACGTCTTGTTCAGAAATGAAATATTTAATTAATTTTGACGTAAAGAAATGCATTACCGTGAAACACTTAAGTAATAGAATGTGAAAATTATATCTTACTTATATATGTTGTTTTCCTGTAGCTCCTCCCCTCTCCGCGTCGCTCTTATTTTGAACTTTGAACTTGTAGATACGACAAACGTTATGCACTGTAGGCATTATCACTGATATCAAAGAAAACTTGAAAAATAATGCGAAGTAAGTAATGAAATGGCTTGCTTGGTATGTATGCTAGATGCTATTTAGGTATTAGAGATATCAGAGGTATTGGAAAAGTCGCTTATTAAGAAGTGAAATAACTAGAGTTCACATTTTTTTTCAATTATTTAAGGTTAGAAGAGTGAAGCGCAGCAAAATCATCGAGAAAAGAAAAATAAAGTACGATAATCCTTTATAAAATTTGCACCAAAAAAACACCTCTGAAGGTGTTACCTAACACTTCTAGCGGTGCACTATAACACTCCTAAGGGTGTTCCTCAACACCGCTAAAGGTGTTGGTCAACACGAGAAACGGTGTTGGACACCCCGGATGGTGTTAACCAACACTAGAATTGGTGTTACCCAGCACTGGAATTGGTGTAGAGGTAGAGGTGTTCTATTACACCTTTTGGGGTGGCAATAAATACCAATAATAATTTGTTGAGTGTACACACACTTCATAATTGTCACAATATGATATGTAAGTACCATACATGCACCTTGACACCCTTGTTTGTTGGCAACTTTCAAATTATATTTCTCAATATGAACTGTATTAACAGAATTACTTTTACGATTAGTTTCAACCCTCTGTAAGTCGGATACTTACAATTAAACCTTATCAATGCTTCAAAGCGTTTTTGACCAAACTTGTTAGAGGAGTAGGGTATATCAGGAAACCACCAGAAAGCATGATTAAAAGTGTTTTCGTCCATAAAGACAGACGCAGTGGCCAAAAGTTTGGTTCATTTATGGTGTGATCTAACAAGGAAAACTCACCAGGTGTCAAAGCCCGATTTTGATGATAATTCGTATGTACAGTGTTTAGGTAAACCTTAACGGCCAAAATTATAGGTGCTGTCATCAACAAATAACGACAGGGAAACCCAAGAAAGATAGAACTTAGAGAGAAAGTAAATCGAATACAGAGTACGGAAAACGGCTATTCTTTTTATAAACTCTTACATGTATTGAAATAGCTATTAATGGATACTGGACAGGAGGATGATACATCCTGGATGGTATGTGACAACGACAATGACCGCCATCTTGAAACCATCCATATGCTTCAGAATTTTTAAATAGTAAGTGGGTCATGTGATATATTAATCTCTGCTGGAATGTTCCAAGAAACTCAATGATGAATTCAGTTTTGGCATAACGCTAATCCTGTACGACGAAATGACAAGTGAAATTGGCCTGAAGAATATCACATTCATTGAAATTGTGACTTCCATCTTCCATTAGTATATTTAAAACTTTATAATGCACTTCATGTTAAGGCCATGAGGATGATATTTTTCGATATTATGGTACCTTTCTGTAACCGTTTGGTTTTCGTTCTTTCAACTGTACCAACATTTTTTTTTTTTCATCATTTGACTCACACATTCTCCAGGTCAATTTCACTTGTCATTTTTTTTTGTACAGAATTAGAGATATGCCAAAACTAACTTCATCATTGGGTTTCTTGGAACATTCCAGCACAAATTGATATATCAGATGGCCCACTTACTATTTAATAATGTGGAAGTATAGTCAAGATGGCCGCTTTCAAGATGGCGGTCATTGTCGTTATACCATCCATCATGTATAGCCATTAATAGCCATTTGCTTTCAATATATCTAACAGTTTATAAAAGAAAAATCGTTTACCGTACTCTGTATTCGATTTATTTACTCTCTATGTACCATCTTTCTCGGGACCCCTTGTCATATTTTTTTTACAGCAGCGCTTATAATTTTGGTTGTGAATGTTTACTTGTTCACTGCACCTACATACGAATTTTGATCAAAATTGGGCTCTGACACTTGGTAAAGTGTTCCTAGTAAGTAGGAAAAAATACGTTTATTTATAAAATGTTTGTAATAATGAAAAATAATTTTCTTTCTGTGATGCATATATCAAGAGTAATAAAGACATGCTTCAAAAGTCTCTCAGCCTTGCGCTTAATCGGGCGCCTCCATGTTATGACGTAATCAGTCTGCCGACTGCTTGTCATTAACATACAGATGGTATTTGATTTGTTAGTATTGTTTAAAAGAGATAGCAAAAATGGATCGAAAGAAATAGTATAAGTGGTGAATAACGTTTCTGTATGCCTTAACACGTCATTTAGTTCGTTTTATTCATTTAAAATTGATTTTTACTTTCAATATTTTTTTTTAAAAGATATTGATATATTTTGGTAGATTCAATACTAATTTATAGCAGCTCCTTTTTCATGATTAAATCATAAGATATCTTCTGATAATGCTTTTTAGAACTCTTGTATTTAAAAAGAATTACCTATTTTTTCTGTAAAAAAATGTGGGCTTTTATATCCGACAATCGTATACTGTTTTTAATGAATGCCAGTGAAGCATTTTTCAAGATCTTAAAAGCAAATGAATTAATAGTCCTCGTTACTGCCATCTGTTAACAATTTAACGTACTACTTGTAGCCCGTGAATATATTAAATAGTTTTAATATGTCATTGTAAAAAATAATAATAAAAGCATGTCAGAAACAAAAACGTAAATTGAAACTATTACATTGAAGTTACTCTTGCGTTTCGTGAAATAAAATAAAACACTGCCTTTGATAGGATTCGAACAGCCAGGTGGAAATATAAAAAGTTTAAAATTGCATGCGCCAACCAATTGCGCCAAATTGTCAAGACATCAAAAGTGACACAAACCAGCGATAAGAAGAGCAATGCAAGTTAAGACTGCCCCCTGTCATTGTTTGGAGCAATTTATGTTATTAAAAGCAGGTTTTGGTGTTTTAACTTATTGAAGTGTGTTCTGGAGATTTGTACATTAATTATTTCATTAAGTGGTGATGTAAATGTTCTTTCTCTTTTTTGTCTTTTCGTCTTCAAACTTCTGAATAAATATCGTAACATAGGGAAAAACATATAGCTTCGGAAATAGTACGGATTGATTACGTCAAACCAATCAGAGGATGATTTTCGTTGTATGACGTAGGAGATTGAATTGTAAGTATTTCATGATATATTTCTACGTAACGGAAAACCGTAGCGCTGATATTTCAAAAACATTATATATTATTTAATATGATGTACACAAACAAATTGTAAAATATATAAGGATGGGGAAAACGGAAATGTCCATTATGTCAAAACTGACTTCACCAATGTATTTCTGGTAAAATTCTTGCACATGATCCCCTTCGTATTAGAAAAGAAAACCTAGAGAAAAATTCAAGGTGGCTGCCATTACGAACGTATCCCCTAAAAGATAGCACATTTACCCAATATCCACTAATGTGTATTTGTTTTCCGTTATTACAATTATTTTATAAATAAATGTGTGTTTTCCTACTTGGATCGCCTTGTAAATGTTTATTCTTATGAACCAAACTTTTGGACACTGCGTCCGTCTTTCTGGACGAAAACGCTTTTAACCATGCTTTCTGATGGTTTCATGATGTGTCCTACTCCTCTACTAAGTTTGGTTAAAAAAGCGCTTTGAAACATTGTTAGATTTACTTGTTAGAAGAGAAGGGTAGGTGTCCAATTTATTAAGATTTAATTGCACTTAAGATATTAATTGAGACATTTTCGTATGATCAACCATGCACAGTGTTCCAAGATTTCTTTAAATGTCTTTGAAGGATGCACCACTTAATTTGGTTACTGAACTCATTAAAAGATGAATTTTTACCTCCCGATTACCAATCAATTTGAAGGAGATCGATTTCCAGTAGCAAGTGTAAGCAACTAGCTTCTGAAGCAATTGCTCCAAATGTTATCAAACGCATGCTATTTAGCTAAACATCTCAAATATCAGTAATAAAGTCAAATAATCAGGATGTATTGTATACTGGTAAAGATCAGCCAACTCTTAAGGAAACTCTGGTAACCTGAATTTTTATGAGCCATTTTGGCAACTTTTAATTTCGGCTGTCACAATCTATTATAATAGAAGTGCCCAAATATCTATGTATCAGGCGGGTTTATAACCCGCGACCTTCGAGGCAATGGTCTAACTCCTCAGACCACAGTATTCGAAAATAATCTCAATTTTAATTTAATTTTTAAGGTCTTTAGGCAACTGTGTCTTAGGCCAGATGGATGGTGATGGCATGAATTGGTGGAAAGAAGAAAGTGGGAGGAAACGGGCCAACCCCGAGAAAACCCATGCACACGATGTTTGTCCACCACAAACTCCACATGGCATAAGCATGGATCGAACCGAAGATCCTTCGCACCAGAGGTTACCCAGCAAGCCAGGAGACGTCGGCATTTGGTTGGCGAAGGTGGGCCGACGAGTAAGCCAATGGGCAGACCGACGTGGGGTTTTGAAATATCCCGATGAGAATCAGACGTCGGCAGGTGGGTTTTCGGCGTGGTTATGCCTATATGCCGATCCGACGACCAAACGCCACTTATGGATCGCGCGGACCATTCCCCGACTACCAGTTGGTCGAGCCACCGTCCGGGTCTGCATTTGGCTTGCTGGGTAGCACTCCACCATTGAATTACCGCGGCCCCTGTATTCGAAGAGTGTCGAAAGGTTTACTCGCTCCTTACATAATCAGTGTTCAGTAAGGAGCAGTCGAAAGATCCTTTGACTTGCGAGATGAACGTCGTAGCAATACACTAGATTGGTGACACAATATGTTTCTCTGTAATCCATTTCAGAAAAAAATGTTCACCAAGGGACATCATCTTAGTCCACAATTTAAAATTACATTTAATATAGGAAGGTATGGGAATCCTACCTAGGTAGGTAATATTGCACAAGACAGTTTTTCATACCATTTAATAATTTATTTGGCATAGGGTAGTGTTGGTTTCAAGTGGCACATTGTCCAATTTGCACCAAGACTTGATAGGTAAAGTTTCAACGTTTCAGTACGATACATCGATTAAAAATTCGCTAATATTTTCAGATCTGTGTTTTTTTTTTTTTTACTGAAACATTATGCAAGTTTGATTTAAGTGACTTTTGCTAAATTTTTAAGAAAATACAACTGGATTGGCATGCTCAAAAATACAAATAGTAATACAATAAAAAAAATCTTTGGGATTAACTGAAAATGTGATTGAGAATCAGGTCAAACCGCTGAAGTCACTAAAGTTTTTACACAGTAATGTGGAGAACAAATAATACCTACATTGTTTATGGTTATTTGAATATCCTCTTGCACGCAATTTCATCTAGGAGAAATGTATCCACAGAATAGGCCCCAATATTACAAGGTTATAATTCGATTTCAATGTACCAAGGAAAAGAGGAAGTAAAAATGTTTCCATACCAAGGATTCTACCAGCATATCCAGTTTTGGTACTATGAGGGTACTGTGAGGGTACTATGAGGAAGTGTGCACTGTTTCACAGAGTGTTGAAGTAGTCTTAACGCGGAAGGCTACAGGAAAACGTGCACTGTTTCACAGTGTTGAAGTAGTCTTATTGCGGGGTACTATAGGGATGTGTGCACTGTTTTACACAGTGTTGAAATAGTCTTAACGTAAGGGACTATGGGAAATTGTGCCCTGTTTCACAAAGTGTTAAAGCAGTCTTATCGCGGGGCCTTTCCTACTGAACAAAAACATGACGAATTTTAAATACGTGTATTTTCATCCATTTCTTCTGTAAGAAATAACGAACAAGAAAGTAATAATTTTTGCTTTGTGATTTAACCATGGTGATAACTCCTTTGCTTCCATGAAAACGTAAGGAATGCAACTGAGGAATGTCCCAAATCAATTCAAAACCCACTGAAACCACTCTAAGCACCCATAACCAGTCGCCGCTAATTCGTTTTCCTCCAGTTGGAAACAGTGCAGGAATATTTGCACTCTTAATCAGTTCAAGGGCTGGTAATTCTTTAAATATCATCCACTGTAGAACTCCAAGAGGAATTCTTGTTTTGATACAAGATTAAAACAAATGATTTGCAGGAATTCCATCTCGAGGATTTGTATGTCGAACCTTGTGCTAACTTGTAAACTTGAAAAGGATATCTATTTGGAAATAGGATTGGATTCTACCGCCGGTTACGTTAGTACCAACACACACATCAATGTATTTCATAAAAGCATATTAAAACAAAATGATGAATGATGTTATATATTTGAACTACTTATATACATACATACATTACTAATATGTACAGGGAAAATTATGACAAGCCATGAGTCACAGATGAGTCAGTTCAGAAACAAACAATGTGATATTTTACAGTTCCAAATCTCGGTTGTAGAAGTTACTAACATACACGTATTACACAAAAGGAGTTCAGTGCACGTTTCAATGTATTATTACTCTTCGTAAATAGGACAGTTCATTTTTAAGAATTAGGAACAGGTTCTTACAGCTAAACGCTCGTACGTTTGTACTCGATATAATGGTAAACACAGCAAGAACAATACAACCGACAGTTGAAATGATCAAATGTGTTAAAGCAAAGAAAATTTGAGGCAGTTAATGTTAAAAAAAGAAACTTACACTCACATGTAGGCAAAACCTTTCTTTTTATAAAAGGGCTGAATATTTTAGAAGTGCAATGAAACACTATCTGAAATGTAATCTTGTATGACGTTTAACTTTAATTTCGATACATACTAAAGTAAGTTAACCTCAGAAGTGATTTTGTGTAGAAAAGGGCGCATACCTATTTGTACCCTTTTTACATGGACTGTCTCAATAATAGTGTAAAAATGTTGTAAATTATTTTGCATAGCATTGAAAATATTGTAATTGAAGTATTATGGTCTTAGAGAGAGAGAACAAAACTTTAAAAATCCTTATAATAGTAATATGAAAAGCGATAATACGTACAATGAATTTTTCAATATAAAACCTCCATTGACCAACAAAAATAAAGTGTCCGAATTGTTCACAACTGAAACACAGATATATGTAGTGGAGATAGAAATAAAGATATTCTCCGAATTTACATTTTGTGGGTTAGCACTTAATACGACGAAGGTTTTAAATTATAGGTATTGTAGATAGTAGCGTAATGTCGTAATGGCCAGCAACTAGTCTAAGAACAGAAATGGAACATTTGAGAAAATTACTTTTTTTTAAACAAAGTAATAGCATTTTAATTACATAAAAGTCATTTTTATCTGAATATTTTGTATTTTATATTTTGTCTAATTCTTAATTTTATGTTCTAAAAATTGACATATAAATGAGAACAACGAGACACTGTACTTTTACACCTCAAAGTTGAATTGAATGCATCAAAGAATTTTTTTTCAGTTACAGACGATTGTCACCTGTTTAACCTGATTTGATTTACCATGAAAAGAGACATAAATAATAAATAATTCACAAACTTTTTTTTTCCTATATAAGAAACCAAACATATATTTATTTTCTTTATCATCATATTGACTACCGACTGTAGCACCAAAAATGTAATTGTATTTGTTTAATTATAAGTAGAGATGCAAACTATGAATGAGAAATGTAACATATAGGTACATGTGAGTTGAAATGAAACTTTTTCTAATAGGAACAATGCTCTTATTTTTTTAACCTTACGACATACACATGTCAATAGTTTCTCAATGTTGAACTGTCAAGAAGATTCAATATTATTCGCCTTTACTCAATTGTAATATTGCAGTCTTTGATTCCTAAACAGAGCTGTTGTTCCAATTAAACATGTACTGTATATAGAATAAATAAGCATATATGGCAATTACACAAAACATCAAGTCTAGAATTGATTTCCAAATGCTGAAAAATAAAGCAATACAAGGTTCTTCGGAAATGAAAAGCAAAACACCTAGTATCTGAAGACGGTACAGAAAAATGAATAGGTTTAAGGACATATTACCTATCAGAAATTACCTACGTTCTGAAAACGTGTCTATTATAATTAATAATTTACGATTTCAAAGGATGAGAGATATTTTGTTCTTCAAACATATTTCTTCTTGAGCTGTTTCCATAACTCTAGATCACTAAGAAAATTGACGTCAAGAGGACACGTCAGGCACTTACGAGAAGCGACAATTGAATTCCAGAAATATAAAAGTATGTTGGCCGCGTGTCAAGTAGCATGTCTCATAATGTAGTATACGCATTATAGCAGACCAAAATAGAGTCATTCTTAACAAGCGTGTCCAAAATTAGGACATGTTCATACTGTGGTGTCGGGTGACAAGAATAATACAGCGAATGAACTTCAAGTGTTGCACGGCAAGCGTGATAATAAAACAGTTTTAACAGTACGATGTGTAAGAATTAAAATTTAAGTATTTTCAGTGACGTACGCAGTTCAAGATTACGGAATAAAATGCGATCTATGACGCAAGAGCACCATTTGAAAGCGAAACGAATGTAGTGAAAATATGAACAGAATGACTGACGGCTTTCGCGCGGCCAGACGCAGAAGTGTTTACATAAAATGTCAAGGCCCAAATGCGAATATTGGACAAATTAGGAATATTTGAAGAAAACTACTTCCGTGAAGATGATGCCTCGAATTGTAATAGATTCAAAGTGGCGATGGAAACTTAAGTATTAGATAATTACGTAAGTCTGATGTTTCAAAAAAATTGTTATCGGTGATAGAACATCCTGAACGATCCAGAAACGAAACACTTAACCTGACTTGAAAGGTCAAAAGTCTTAAGTAATAATTTATATCAAGTTGTGAACAGTGATCAACACTTCCACGAAATGAGATGTAGATATGTTTCCAATAATGGTTGCTGCATGTAAGTAAATGCATAGCTGTGTATGAGAAGCAGGTGACAGTAGTCGCAAGTGTACAGGGGAAATGATGTTTCAATTGTGTATATTCCGTGAATCAAATTGCCACATCTCGTACATTCCAGAGCTCAAAATATAACTAAAAGAAATCATTATCTTCACACGCATATTAACCGAAAAATGAGAAGCCAGAGGAAGTAGTCACACTACTACCTCCACCCACACTATTTAACTGTGAAGTAATACCATCGAGCCACGAATTGAAATAGTCTTCACCACGTTGGATGGCGGATTGAATATTGGTCGAAATCTGACTAGCTGTGTCTTGTGCATTACTAACTTGATCCTCAAAAGCATTCTGATACTGGTGATAAGCATCTTCTATCCTGTTACTTAGGTCACCAACAAATTCTTGGAATCTTTGTTCAGCTTGTATCCTAATTGTTTGCAGAGTTGAGTTGATTCTTTCAATGCCCGTTTGTAATTGTTGTTGTAGATACTGACGTGCTCTTGCAACTTGATTTTGAATCTGTTCTGCGCCACTCTGTAACTGATTTTGAATCTGTTGAGCGATTTGTCTGGCTTGTTCCCTCACACTATTAGCAGTCGTTTCCATTTGGTTTCTAAGTTGATCCAATCTGCGCTGAATTTGTCTGGATATATCAGTGCTTTGTTGCTGAACATTTTGGACAATACTTTGAACGCTGCTACTGAAATCACTAACGGAACCTTTTGCTTGTTCAATATAAAATTGAATTTGGGACAGTAATTGATCTCGGATAACTTGAATTTGTTGATTAGCTTGTTGGATACTTTGCTGTGTTTGATTTTGAATATTGACCCCGATATTTTGAATTTGATCTGCAATTTGATTAATTTGTGTCGAGTTAATTGCAGTGATATTTGCTCTAGAAATAATATCACGAAGACTTGAAAGCGACTGATTTCTGATATCACCCAGTGTTGCAATTTGGCTATTAATTCTCTGTTGTAATTCTTGGCGGAGTTGTTCCATTTGTTGGCGTCTCTCCTCAATGGACTGTCTTACGGAATTTATGATCACCTGAACTTGCTGCGTTGCATTGTGGGTCGCTGTTTCATACGTCTCTCGCATAGCTGTTGCTCTTTCTTGGGCAGCAGTATTAAGCTGTTGTAAACTGGTTTGAATATTGTTCATAGCTTCTTCAGCGTTAATTTGATTTAAAGTTGATGTAATTCTTTGTACTATAGATTGTATTCTATCCGCCACAGTGCTAAATCGATCTTGTAGTCTTCTACCTTCCCGGTCCCAGGTTGTTTCAAGATATTGGAGAACTTTGGTCAGTTGGTTTGAAATGCTGTTGGAATAGTCTTGTAGCTGATTTTGGAACTCTTGAAGACTTGCATTTGGGTCTACTGTACCTCCATTGATGATGCTACGGCATTCTAGACCCTGTAAGTATAAAAAAGAATATATTAAATAACAAGTAACGTTTTATGTTGTTTTAAAACAGGTTAAAGAAATTAAATACTCGTACAGGATTACTCCAAATCGTTTATAGTCAATTGAGGTATGGGGGAAACTATAATTGTCCATTGTAAATGGTAGATCTCATTTTAAAGGTCTCTTCTTAGAAGGGTTGAAAGAGTTCCTTACTTACTGAAGCATTTGTAATGGCAATTCAGGATATATAGTGTCTGTCTGTGTGTGGGGGAGGGGGTGTTTTCCGGTTATTTTTCTCACAAACCTCGTCCCCAATCTCCACCTATGTTATGATATGGAACGTTTTACACAAATATATGTATACGACCGCGATCAGTTCAACCATTGAGGCTTTAGAAGCGAGACAAAGTAGACTTTATGGGTGTTTGTAGTTATCTAAAACCATGCCCTCCACATCCACACATGTGGCATCATCATGATGTGAAGTGGTAAATCTACTAATGAAGCATACAGTTAGAGGCACGTGGGGTTGCAAAAAATTGCAAAAAGATAATAGACACATGTGGAAAATGCAATATTTCTGTAGAAGCTGACATCGGGATGAAAAGCTGTAGCTGGTAATGCATATATTTCAGGACATTCTCAAGTATCAGAATTAAGTAGCAGCTTGCATATTAACAGATATCAATCAAGACCATAAACATATAAAGTTTACTACTTCGAATAAAATAGACTAAATTGAACATGCGTGCACTTTGGACTGTGCATAAATTCTTTCAGATATAGTGTGTGTCATTCGCAGGATGCCAGAACTTATCGTTTGCTGCACATATGATATACATAGTAGGGAACACAATTGTGACAGTACATGCTTGGATTGATGTCTAACGTGTATCATCACAACATATGTTATCTGGAGAGATGAGAACCATAGTGGAGGAAGTCATGACTGCCTGCAAATTGTAGCAAAAATCGCACTATCTTGTGGATAAACCCACCTATCTCGATATTTTCTTTTAGAATTCAATAAAGTAAGAAGAAAAACGAACTATATGCGTCTTTTCTGTCGAAAACTGTGCATCGTTTAGAAGTTATCATCATTAAAAAACTGCTCATGTATATAATCATGTCTATATTGGCGTACAACAAAATGAGTCTCTGCTCTCCATCTATTGCAACGGTGATGTTCTCCTTCAGGACGTGGACTATACATAGGTTATTGACACATGCTCCATAAGAGAAAGTATCAACATGTTTCATAAAGAGAAAGTCTCAACATGCTCCATAAGAGAAAGTCTAGGCACTTCAAAAGGAGCTGGTTACAACTGCCATAGACCTATCAGGCGTGATACATGTCGCTACACCTTAGTGGAAATAACGGGTCTAGGTCAGAACCTCCAACGGTCAGAAACTCCAAAAGTATAAACGGTCAGAATTCCCACAAAACCGCCAAAACACCCAAACACCCAAATGGTCAGAAGCCCCAAAGGTCAGAAACCCCAAAACTAAAAACGGTCAGAACCCCCACACAAATGGTCAGAACGCCCACCGCACGGTCAGAAACCCCACACACATGATCAGAAAACCCACACAACGCTCAGAAACCCCACACAAACGGTCAGAATCCGCAAATGTGAAAATGGTCAGAACCCCCAGGCAAATGGTCAGAACGCCCACACAAACGGTCAGAATCCTCACACGCCGAAATTCGAACCCGGAACTCTAGAGTTACTAAGCTGACGCCTCAGACCGAACGGCTACCAAGATTGGCTCCGTATGAAGAAAGTAAATTATTTATGCTTTTAGCGTTAGGCATTTATGGCTCAGGCTGGGATAGAGAGGTGAGATGATCCAATAAGAAATTGGTCCGAGCTTAAGTTCAAGATACGAAGCCGATATTTGTCTGGCGTAACTGAGGAGACCCGTAGGTCCAATTAAGTTTAGTTTATTATGAACTGGTATATAATATGGATGAACACATGGATCCTGTTCGAGCAGGTAATATTGGAACCGGGACCCGGACTCGTATTTTAGAAATAGAAACCAAGGACTCGGATCTAGTTCTTGGTACCGGGTACCAGGGTTCTTGTACCCGGTTTCAGGATACAGATCCGAACACCCGGTTACAAGTATCCGAATCCTCAGTTTCAAATACCAGGATACCAATCCTGGTGCCGGTTCCAATAAGAAATAATATTTTTAATGTGAACCTATTAACCTATTATTTCTCGTCAGTCGCATCAGACAAATATATGGTTGGTACACTAAACTTTAGCTCTAGCCGACTTCTTACTCAATCCTTCCCCCTCCCTATACAAGGCCGAGCCATACATGCCTACCACTAAAGACCATAAATAGTTTAAGTTCTTCATACGGAGCCGACCTTGATAGCTGTTCGGTCTGAGGCGTTGTTAGGCTAGCAACTTCGGGGTTCCGGGTTGTAATCGCGACTGGGGCACGTATGTTTGGGGACGACACTGAGGACGGGCCGAAGTCATCAATTACTAAAATGATCCCGAAAAACAAAGTTTACCAAAGGGTTCTTATGTTAATGTGAACCGCTAATGACTTTTCTTCCCCAGAAATATAACGAAAATATTTTATATCTCACGATTCCATTATCGTCCTAAGTTACAATTTTTGTGGTAGATGTAGGGAGGTATAACCAACATTTAATATTTTTTTTAAAATAATCGAGATGTCCGATTGTGAGAAAATCGATTTTTAAACTTTTTGGGATACAAAATTTTGTGCCACCCTGTTGCGTATCGTGTCAAATGAAAGCTTATTACAAGAGCTTTAAAATGAGCTATCTCCGAGCTCTCTAGCACCAACCATTGCAGAGTAATAAGAACTTTTGTAACAGAAAATGGGACCTTTTGGAAATTTTTGAATTTCCATAGAACGAATACTAGTGAGTCAAAAAAATCTGAAAAAAAAGTTTTAATATTCTCAACGGTTAATAGCAATAAACCAAAATTCATAGAAATCTAAAAAAAAGGTGAGGTAGAATTTTGTTAAAATGTGTGTTGATTTCACATAGAATGACCCTATTGTAAAAGTTTTAAATTTCAATGTTTATTTATTGACTATGGGCATCTCAGGCTCAGGCCGGGATAGGGTGGGGTAAAGGTGTTGGAAAGTAGGACGCCAGGGCCTAGTTTGTAGGTACCATTTGCTTGGTATAACAGACAGTGTGGGGGCGGGACTGGAAAATTATTGTGCACAGAAAAAATAATATGGTTACTGTTACCTAATGCAAGACAACCAAATGTTTGATTTTCAACGTAACATGGAGGAGAATCTCTATTGTAATTTTAAAATTTAAGGATTGAAATTAATTCTAGTAAGGATTCCCTTTACAGATTCAATCATTAGTACATTAAAATGCTCGAAATTTTAATTCCAACTGACAGTTTAATTAGCAGGTAATTTTTACTTATCGTTTCTATTATTAAAAATCGTCAGTTGGAATGTGAATATGTTAGTATAGCAAAGTTTCTTTATATGGATCTACTTGAAGTAATTTCATGTCTTGTAATTGAAATAGAGGGTGCGTATGTAGTGTTGAAATCCAAACATGTTGTTGTCCTGCCTTGCGTAACGGCAACCAAATAAATTTTTGTGTAAAAATATTGAATAGACTAGTCCCTAATTAGTGAAATTGATTTCACTAATTCTATTGCAACAATAATAAGAGACAAGAATAGGTAAAGTAGACTTTGAAACAATGATTTGATATGACTATCTCATATGTTAACAATAACTTTACGTTGTTCCTCAAGATACTGGTTGCTAGTACCTCTCATAATAATATATAGTTACGAGATGCGCGACTCACGAGTTAGCATTATTACAGTAGAAAAATCATGCAACATAAAAAAAAAAGGAACACATCGTGCTAGTTACGAGGTAACAGAGATTATCTGAGCGAGTCTACTCCTCTTCTAATGAGGCCAAATGGAAATAATACAGCTTATAGGATACATCATGTGGGAATATTTAATTTACCTTCGGCGTTACTAATGAGGCTTGGAATATGTAAAGAAGAAAATCTTTGTTTTTTGAATTTAATGTATCAAATGCAAATTGGATGTAATGTTTACGTTTTCTTGGAGATAGTTTTTTTTTTTTTTTGCAGAGAATATTAGACGTTTCAGATTTCAATCTAAAATGGGTGTCTCAGTGGGCGAGGGTCTTGATATAGCGCAGAGTGAAGATCTGGAGGGATTACTGTATTCACTCACAAATTTCTGCTGTAGTATTTCTGCACATAATGAAGTCACAGTTTAATGTGACACACTATGCTGCACTTAAATGAAAGCAGATGGACGCTACAGCAAATTTCATATGATATTCCTGCACTCTATGGACTCAAACGTAGGCTAATGTCTCAACGGTGTGTCGTAGCGAGAAACTGACTTCAGATTTTTCATCGATCTCGATTTGCACAATATTATTCTCAATCTGGCAACACTGCAACTTCTCCGTACGATAATTTTCTACCTTAATGCACTTATGTCAAGCTGCAGATATCTCACTAATTTGTTCATTTTTAGTTCGATTCACTTTACCACTCAGTAAATTTATGCTAAAATCGTTCTCTAAAATGTTTTTCTTACTCTTGGCATTTTGGAACGTTCTCGCCGTTCCTTGTTTAAGTTTATTGCAACATTATTCGTAGTTATATGCTTATTATATAACATTCGAACTAACAATACGTACTACTATGGTTCCTGAAAATGTTTGTTTAATTGCGAAGCAACAATTTGCAGAAATTGGGGCCATGGATGGACCAAAACTTAGCGACTGCAATATAGTTTTGAGTAAACTGGAATTTTGAAAGTTTTGATATTACCTGTATATAGACCTAAGGACTTCCATTTTTTTTTTCTCTTTTATTAGGTAGGTATCAATATTGTTTTATAACATTAAATTAGATTGTTATTAACGTTCTAAAAGAGCTGGTGACCTTCTAAGGACGGGGCCTACAGTTCTTGGTAAGATGAGCTCCGAATCACTCCGTTCAATAGACCTTGTGGGAACTGAACTAGTGACAACGCTCCCACAAAGCAAGCGCGCTAACAGCACAAGATCTATTGCTTTATTTGTTAAATATTAACTAACTCTATGACTTACGGAACTCGCAAGTTCATCACAGCAGTAACAAACGTTGACTTTGGATTCAATCCTGAGCAACATCAAGCCAGTTTTCGTCTTAAACATCTACCTCTCCAACATCTCTTCTAATATTGTCATCCCAACGACATCTCGGTCTTCTCAACGGCCCTTTTCCTCCAGCTTGGGACATTGTGAATAGTTTTCATAACCTGCTAGTCATAATGCACCTTTATACCAAATCTCGGTTTTGCAGCACAATCTATTTGTTAAAAGATTTGGGCGGCCATATTGAATTCCATATGGCGACTTACGATACATTTCGATCCAACAAATACGTTGAATTTACAAATATATCAGTCTGCAAAATATTAAGTCAATCTGTCAACGGGAAGTGGATGACAAGTTGCTTGCAAAAATTGATGGGAATGATCTTTTGGCGGCCATATTGGATTTACCCTTTGCTGTCGGAACGGTAGATTTTGTCAGTATTCCTTCGTGACCCTCCTCTATCTAAATAAATGCGCAGTTTCCTGATCCCCGATTGTTGAGAGAGAACCTTTACTTGTGAAGAATGCAATTGAAGGTATGATTGAGAGGGAAAGGAGGAAGAAGTGAAAGCAACTCTTTGACGGTATTAAGGAACAGAATTTCTATGCTGAGACAAAAGAAAAGGAGACGCTTTTGCAAATATTATTGCTAATTTGGAGACTGGTGGTGCTGCACCGCAAAGGACCAGAAATTGGCGAAATTAAAAGCATTCAAATTTTAGGTGATGCCCTAAGATAACATGTTATTATAAACTTATTATCGTGTTTTTTAAATTTTCTATTATGGCCTGAAACATTTTCTTTGTGGGCTAAACCTGCACTATTTAGCCCGTCACACCTAAGGAATCGCGTGATTCATCGAGCAGTTTTTCGACGGTAGGAAATGGGAATAGAGAAACCAAGGTCTGTTTTCAGGAACTATCCCGACATTCGTCTGAGGAAACTTAGGAAAATCCTAATTATTTATTGCTGTTTAATACTTTAATATTAAATCATAATGCAGACACACAAAAATGTGTAAGACCTTTAAGAAAGAAGTGTCTTATGAATTTTTTCTAACATTAATTATTGAACGGTATTCAGAGTCATTTAAACATTAAAACAGAGATCACTTACTGTATTAGATTCACAATTTAGGGGTACTTTTATTATGACCATATACTCTGCCTCTACCAAGCAGCCGCAGCTTGGTTGGTGTGGCAATTATTGACAAACGGTTAGTTCTACAATCGACCACTAAACTTCTAGTGAGCGCTAAGTTGAGGCTAAGTCTGATTTTGGCCAATGAAAATACGCAAAATGAGAGTTGGCCTCAATTTAGCGCTCACTAGAAGTTTAGCGGTCGATTGTAGAACTGACCCTTAGTAATCAGAAGGACCTGGGAACGACGCCAGCGGCCGCCCATCCTGATTGAGATTTGTTTAAAGCTATTTCTCAGTCATACCAGGCAAATGCCGGGATGGTACCTCCCAACTAGGCCCTGGTAGACTGCCTTCCAATATCCTTTCTCCACCCTATACAGACCTGAGCCTGACATGCCTAAAGACCATAAATAAATTCAAATTGAAATAAACTCTGTCTCGGAAGCAATAATTCACAGACATAAATCCATAACGTACAAAGATTATGTCTTTCGACCGCTCCGTGGGATAGCAGAGCGAACTAAAAGATTACTTCTTTTGCACTGTAGTATGAAAACACAGTAGAGAGATAAAAATGTATGATGTTGCGAAATACGAAACAAATAATCAGTGAATTTTAAATACTAAAAAGTCATTCGTCCATCCAACCTCTAAAATATTCCACGCGTTTGTTTTCAAATTTGCAAAGATAAGGAATGCGACAATTACATACAGACTACATGATCTTGTTTTTGTTTCCTCTGATAATCTGGAAACCTTCTAATCTGCTTTCCGCCGTTTGTACCAAAACATTGTTCACGTGTTGATAAGAAAGTTTGAAGGCACGTTGCCGCTGCACGTGGACTAAGTTTGAAACCCGACGGGGGATTCATGAAATATAGTATTTCGGAAACCACTTTTAAACATATGCTGTAGCTCACAAGGGTTCATAATCCCCTTTCGGACGTTAGTAGCAAATGAAACAAATTTTTGAAAAGGAACATGCAGGAATGTCGCCAGGATTTTCAGTTTTGGGGAGGTGTAAAGTCAAAATTGGGAGAGTTTGAGTGGAGTTTTTCACGGTTTCTAAATGGTTTTTGACCATGAAAATTTTAAAGCTAAGGAGGGGTCTCGAGGATTTGGAGGGTAGCACCCCACACAGGGGAAGGGGTCTGGCTGAATCATTGGGAATATGCCCTCTTGCCTCAAATACACAAATGAAACTCGCCCTGAGTTGTAATCCTATTAGAAATTCTAGTAAGTAATTAAGATTTGCTTATTTTCAGAAACCTTCATTTTAAAATATTAGTTAGTTTACTCCCGTGATCTAACGCCGAAAATAGATTCTTCAGTCGACATTGGAGAACTGTTAAATGTTCAAATTTTATCTAGTCCAACCATTCTGACCGAGGTTTCCTCCTCTTTCCCTTCGTCTGACATATTTCTGGCAGGGGGTTAGAAATTCCCATAATGAAGTGTTTTAATCTCCATTACACGTTCTGAAAATTTGTCACAAGGGAGATATTTATATGAGAGTGAGACGTGCACTCTTTTATTCAACGTATACTTTGTTTGATCATGTATTATGAAGAACCGTAGTTCTTCGAGTGACGCTCACAAACGAGCCTATTAGCGGCACTCACATATATACAGCTAATTTCTGATCTAGCGAACTATAAGCCCGATTTTGATTCTTGAACTTACTTGCATTTGAAAGCTCTTTGCCATACTAAAACACAGGAAAAAATAGGTCAGTAGGACCTCCCTGGAACCCCCTAGGGCGGTTTGAAAGAAGGTCAAAATGTCACATTTCTTATGTTAGCACTGACCCCAGATCATACAGGCAGTCAAAACTGGCGGAATAGTAATCTGCGCTTCAATACCTTTCAAACGGTGTTTCACACGTCAAAATCGGTGAAGGGGTTTTAAAGTTATGTGTCTTTTGCTTTAGCCCAAAATAGTTGGTACTACGGGCTTGGGGATCAACTGTTTGCCTCGCAGGGGTAAATAAATGTTTTTTTAAAAATAGGAGTTACTGTTCTGGATATGCAGACCCTACCATGTTCCAAAACCGACCTTTTCTGCACTTTTTTTTAAATAAATAAAATAAGTGATATCAGTAGAAAAAGACCTTCAGGATAAAGGGAAGAGTGACGCAAGAATTAGACTATACTCACAATAGAGGGTGATATCCATTTTGCCAATGACTTTCTTTGTGTTACTGTGGCGGAAGGGAGGATACTAAGTCTATTACAAAGAAAACACTTCCGCCATAGTGACGCAAAGAACGTCACTCGCAAAATGGATATCACTTCTTTTGTGAGTAGAATTCTTGCGTCACTCTTCCCTTTACCCTGACAGTTTTTTTTTATACTGATTACCATTACAGCAATCATTTTAATTCTCTTTCATTTTGTAATTTCAATATAGGACGTTTCGATTATCCTTTGGCAGCTTTGTCAACCAATTTAACAATGTACTTATAATTCTCTACTAATAATATCAATTTACGAATTTTTTTGTCTTAATTTTCTCCTTCCTGTCATTATGACTAATTGGTGAGACATTTTTGTCTTGTTTTACCTTCTTACCTAACATAATTTCTGGAACACTGATGTACTTTTCCGATACATTACGAAGATCTTAGTTTAATTCTTTGTTACTTGTTATACTTCGGTTTTCTTCTTAGTTTCCGGTTGAAATCAATGTATACATTTCGTACTCTTAATAGCGTGACGGTTTTTTTTTTCTATGTGCTATGAGATGTTAGTTTAGACTGTACTTCTTTATTTTTTGAAAATTTTTGTTCTTCCTTTCTACTTTGATATCTCTTTTTCTTCTGCCAACAAAGCATGTGTTTCAATTACTTACCGTTTCGTACACACCTCGTACTTTTCTTAAGATGGCACTTCTCTTAGATTGCAGTGTATATACTGTAGTTAGTGCCTTCTTCTTTAAAGCTTCTCCCAATTTTCTACTTATTTTTCTTTTCCGTTTTCATGTATTTACTAATCACTTGTGTTTTTCTCGGTTTTTCCCCATGTTATTATTACCTAATGTTTTTTTTTCCCCTTTATAATGCCAGTTGTGTTAACGTCTCTTGGAAATTTTCAGGAAACTGCGAGTAACTACAGTATGATAAGGTCTCCGAATACGGGGTAGGCGCCTAATTATAGAGATACCTCATTATTTACATCGTCATGTAATGTTGTGCGGCAAAAACAACGGAGAATTATTTGCATATGTTCACGTGACATTGTGTTGTTTGTAACGAGTCAGTGCACCGTTAATTAGCTTGATAAGAGTATATTTTGTTGTTTGTGCTGCTTGCACTTTTAAGAGATAATAATAATTGAATATTTCCTAATAAGAGATAGTATATTATGTGTATAACTATGAGAACGAAAACAAAGTTTGGAATTCCATATATTAATTAGCTGCAGAACCGAAAGTGTTAGATTCTAAGTTTTAATCACTTGTCCTGCTTGCACAATTGCACATTGTTTTTTTTTTTTTTAATATTTTAACGCATTTGAGAAATGTTAAATTTCCTTAAATTTGAGAAATGTTAGTATTCCAAAGCAATTTGTAAGCTACATATTGCTTTCATTCGGTGTTTCCATTGATCTTTAACTGTACTTTTCTGGTATTTCACCACAAGTAATTTGATTTAAAAAAAAATACAAGTATCTTTTTGGAACCTTTTGGAAAATTGCTTAATTTCCTACTTCTTTTGTTATGTTAAAACACCCAAATATGTATGTTTAATTAAACTTAAGTTCATGTATTTTGTAAAAAGATAAAAGAAAGAAATGAAAGAATGGCAGCGAAATTATACATAAATGCTTTTAAATGACTAATTTAGAAGCAGTTAAAACAAGGTACTTTACCTTATGTACAGAACCATTTAACATATCTTTAGAATCTCTAACTTCGTAAAATATTTCGAATCTTTAAAAGAAAACAAACGTGTGGTGAAAATAAAGTGCTGTAGAAATAAATCTTACAGAAGGAAGAAAAAAAGGTCAAATTAACAGCGCTTTAAGAAACTTAATACGTGTGGTATTGCAACGAACATCGTGGCTCTCTGAACATCACGACCTTAGAGCAGAAGGTAATAATAGCAGCATAAAAGAAACCTAGTACATATTAACGAACAAACCAGAATTAATCAAGATCTACACAGTATATCAAAATATACTACTAATCCAAAAAAAGTATGTAATAAATTAAAATCATTTTTTAAAATCTTACAAAATAGTCAACATGAAGAAAGAAAGGGATTTAAAAAAATGGAACAAATATGTGAGTTGAAAAATTGAGCTGGTTCTATGTAAATACGTGTGTCAAAATCTAGAAAACACCAGCTAATTCCGAAACGGGAGAGACAATAAGACCAAATTTTGGATACTGGAAATGTGAGTGGGTCTCCTATCTGATGGAAGTGACTATGGTAAATATAGTGGCCATGTTAAAAGTCGCCACCTTGGTTTTTGGCCGAGAATTTTTTATATACAAAAGAGATTATGTGACATATAGTTTTAGGTTAGCTCCTTCCCAGAAATTTTAATGTGAAATCACATTTTTTTTAACCTACTTTTATTTGTTTTGCAAATAGGAACCCTGAACGTCTGGTTTTGGCTAAACGTAACGGTTTGTCATTCTATAGTTCCATGTGATTCAGCATGGCGCTAACCTTCTATGAGCAGATCGATTTTGTCTTGATAAATGGTAATCCACAGTACCAGGGTTATTTCAAATGAGTACAAGCAGATGGTGAGAGCAAGATCATGTTCTGGTGTGAGATGTGGGGCACTATTAGTTTCGGTTCTGTGCTAATTCTTGACAACCTGACTTGTGAACGATAGCTGGACATAATCTCTGAGAACGTGTTCCTCTCACTGCTGAATTCTGAAGATGAGCTCTCATCCAGCAAGATGATGCGCCAGCGCATTACGTTGCATTACGTACAGGAGTCGTTAGATCTGCAAGTTTTTATTGAGAGGAGTCTCGTTCGCCTGCTGTCACGCCATTAATTACTATCTCTGTTTAATCTAAAAACACAGTTTATCGTTAAAAAATCAACGACATATACATAATCTCAGAACGCCTGCGGTGCAGGTAAGCACGGTGTGTTGCACATGGCATGAGGATTGGAAGAATCAACTTGGTTTGTATGCTCGCCAAAATCGCCGCCACGTTGAGCAATTCCAAAGAGTGGCTTTCAAACAAACAGCCGTCATGGGATGGTGCCTGTATCCTCATCAGGTAAATGCTCGCCTATCCTATCCATATCCAACATTTGATCTCACTCCTTACGCCTGTTTTTTTTTTAATTTAAACTTAATTTTTAAGGCCTCTAGACAACTTTGGCTCAAGTCAGACAGATGGTGATGGAAGTATTGAATAAATGAAGAAAGTATGAGGAAACGGGAGCATCCCGAGAAAACTCACGCACACGTTGTATGTCCACCACAAAACCCATATGGCGAGACGAGATCGAACTGAGGACCCCATGCACCAGAGGTGAGCGCTCTGCCACTGTGCCACCGAGGCTCCACATCTATTTTGACTTACCAGGATGTTTTCAATCTTTATGCTCACCCTGTAGTTAATAATAAGATGGCTACGAACACTCCCTACATTGGAGAACAATGATTGTTATAAGAATATTCTAATTTTCAAGCCTGATGTTATTGAAATTACACAGAGATCTAAACAATGATAGTTATTTTCCTTTGAAAAGGCAAAGAAGCATGAACTGCATGAACATTTTCATACTCTTGGAATGGTTCCAAAGAGTGACGACGGTCAAGGATGACCTTTCTACATATTATCTGCTGGGTTGCCGATGCTCATAGTAAGCATTATAAGTACATTATAATCTAATGAATGAGACAAAAAGAAATTTTTAATATAGCCATAGAATTATTATAAATTTAGATATACAACTCCGGCACTCTTCTGCAGTTATTATTGGCATAAAACGGAGTTGTTGCAACTGGGGTTTGAGACCTTAGCATTGTCAGTGGAAGGCTACAACACTTTAAGTTACATACAGTGTGTTTACAATTGAAGGGTATAATTTGAAGAAGAAGCTGTACAGACTGCAGAAAATAAAATTTCAAAACTTACAGGTACTCAAATATTTTCAGGTATTGTTAGAAATGACGTTATATTTTGACAAGCAATGACAAGCCTTACATTTTCCACATTTTTTTTTCTACATTTGTGAGCACTCGCCGAGGGACGTCATCAAACCTATGTATCAGATATATGAGATGTTAGATGCTAGTGAAGTCCGAAATTGAAAATCAAATTGGTTTCCTTTACATGGTCTCATAGTTAGTTTTTTATTCCTTTAATCATAATTGTTATTCTATAATGTTCTGCCGGCAGATGGTAGTAGCGTTTGTTGCCCACTGGAGCTCAGTAAAGCACATTGCTGGGAAGGGAAGAAACGATTACACTCCAGCAACAGTGGCTTTTACATAGTTAAAATAAATGCATACGCAACATAGGTAGGGCCTATAAGTTCTTTCTGGTCACCCTGTCTGTCAAAATCAACTGAATTTAAAATATGGAAAGGAAAAGTGATTTTAAAACGTGTTACTACTTGTGTATAAAGACAACAACAGCATACAAATTTAATGCACAAAATATGACAATTATGTATCACGAATTCCTGGTTATATATATATATATAT
>JAGDQP010000059.1:52772-83758 GCA_022664845.1 Lepisma saccharinum
TATATATATATATAAATATATAGCTCGAACTATTTTTTTTATTTGTTAATGTCACTTGTATACGTTGGCGTCTGGAATTATAAGATGTAAAATCGTTTTGATTCACCCTGTGTATTTTTGTGAATTTGTTAGTTTTCTGTTCATAAAATATAAGTAATGTGTGAAAGAAGTGCTAGAGGTTTGAGACGTTTTCATAGTTTTGAATGATTTTTTTTGCGCACGTACTTAGTTTCACAGCTTCTACACTTGTGGTGCATTATGTTGTTTCCGAAACATCTAAATAAACTGTAACAAACTTATTTCTACATTTAATTGCTTCAATGTATAGCGAGGATAGTGACGCATTTATAATAACTGTCGTAACTAAGTTAGATAAAACAATAAAATTCTCAAGACGACCTCTATCGGCGATTCCAGGAGCATGCTTTTTAGTTCTTTTCAAAGTCACTAAAAGCGATCTTAATTCACTCTAACTGGTATGCAAAAAGTGTTCAAAAAGTTGGTCGGAACTAGCGTACAAGAAGCGATCAAAATTTGACTCTAATATGTATGTGTTTCAATTTCTGCGTTTGCTCTTATATCCACCTATTAGTAACGCAGGCTAGCGCTACCTTAACCAAACAGTAACTAGAGAGAAACTGATTTCAATTTTCTTTTCAGTTTAGCAAACTCGGTCGGGGTTTCTGCCAGAATTTTCAGTGGGGGTGTTATATAGTCAAAATTGGAAGGGTATAACTGAAGTTTGTACGGTTTCTATCGATTTTTCACAGTAAACATTTTAAAATTGGAGGGGTTGTCGAGATTTTGGGGGTTAAACACCCCACCCCCCACAAGGGTTTCTGGCGGAATCACTGACTCGGTTTATGCGGCAACTAAGACTACATACAATCTTGCCCTTAAGGTAATTTTCTATTACTATATACACTCAGCCTGTCGCCTAGAACAAAGCAGATGAAATGAAACCAATCTGATTTTAGATTTGGAATAAGTGAGCTAGATTTACATTTTGTCCTTTTTCTTTAAATCTTGTATTGCTACAACCTTCCAAAGTGGTAATTTTCTTATTTGTGCACTCACTGTCTTACGTACGCTTGGCGTGTAAACGAAAGCACGTAGAGAAAAGGTGACTTCGATTCTTTTTCAGTGACCTCCATTCATACAGTCGTGTGCAGTCACGTGGCGCTACAGTCTTTAATCCTAGTATATCTCTACTATGTGCACTCAGCTTCTAACCCAGATTACCATCTGAATGAAAGTAAATTGGAAGAAACTCACTTCATATTTTAATTCAGCGAAATCATTTTTCAACCTGGTTTTGAATTTGAACTTATTTACATAGCCTTTAGGCAACTTTACGTAAGGCCGAGATAGTGTTAGGGAGAGAATATTGGAAGGAAGTCCGTTAAAATATTGTTTGAAGGTACAATTCCAGCATTTGCCTAGCGTAACTGAGGAAAATACTGGATAAAACTTCAGTTAGGATGGGCGGCCCTTGGGATGGTTCCCATGACCTTCTGACTATGAAGTTAATACTCCACCTACTGGTCTGTTATTATCCACACTTACAGGCCACGTGTAAATTGTCGCGAGAACTACTTTTTTTTTAAGCGGTTAAGTACACTGTCAGAGTGGCAATCATAAATTTGCACAGTAAACTCATTTAAACTCAGTGTCAATAATCAACATATAGTTCTTAATTTATACATTTTTTGCTATGATTTTCTACGTCGTCTCTTTAATTTTTATGGTGTTCCTTGAACTAGAAGGGATTAGTGATAACCTTTCATGGCGATAACCCAAACGCAAATATTACGTAATAGCTGTCTTTATACTATCTTCTTTAATTCAACATTATTACTCAATCTTTTTATGGAGATTAATATATATTTTAGTACGTATAGGGATAAAAGATACGAAAGAAAAAAAACAAGAACTTTCACATTTTTTGGCATGTGACTCAGAACTCTAAACCAGATTCTGTTGAAGGGGAGAAGAGTTGGTTCACGACCTTTCGAGGAGAATTTTAGGTCGTTGGAGGTAACGGTCTCCTGGCAGGATTTTCAGTTCGTGTCGTGGGGTGTAAAGCCAATACTGAAAAGATGTAAATAGAGTTGGTTTTCGATAGACTTTGTACCGCAAAAATTTTTAATGTTGATAGAATGTGCTCATGACTTTGGGAGGGTTACACTTCCTATTGGAAGACTCTAGTCGAATCATGTCCCGGTCCCTTTGACAGAAACATAGCTTATCAGTTAGTCTTTGAAGAACATAGACTGCTTAATGTTATAAATGGCTTTGCATCTGCGAGGTAATTGGCTCGATACAAGCGGTCGATCATCTTGATTTGTGTCTTTTGAGAGTTTTTCCTTAGTCAGGCAAAAAGGTTGGGTACATTCAACTTAGAAATCTTCTACCGTACCTCAGTCTAAGCCATAGATGAACAAATGCTATCAGTGTTCGAAATTTACCGGTCGCCAGTAGCATTTTGCGACTAGAAATTCAAATATATATACTGTGTACAGGGTGTTTCAGGACTTCTAGTACAAACTTCGGGTACAATTTTCATATGAAAACAAGAAAAAAAGTTCACATAAACATGCGCCCTATCATGCGTAGTGTCGGCGCTAGAGGGCCCCAAAAACGTCCAAAACTGTATTTCAAGGCGATTTATTTCAAACACTAATAAGTAATAACTATAGTGCTAGCGGTCCATTGTTTCCTCAAAGAAATCGGACCTGATCGTTCGGAAAATACAATGTCAGAAGTGATGGGAAAGTGTGTGAGGGATTTCCGAGTGAAATTAGGGATTCCCCAAGAATTGAACAGCGAAATTGGGTCGATCACAGCATGTAGAGAATGACTTAATATCAGAGAACAATACTACGTTGGTTGCACGTCGATACAGCACGCAGGTGCAAGATGGAAAAGGAATATACAATGTTATGCATGGTTGCATAATAGCAGAATGTATTTAAAGGTGATTTATTTCGAATACTAATTGTTGTAGAGCTTGCGGTTCATCGTTTCGTCAAAGAAATCAGACTTACTCGTTCAGAAAATGCACATGTCAGAAGTGATGAGAAAATTGCTCGAGGGATTGCTGAGAGAAATTATGCAACCACGCAAAACATTCTTTATTTCTTCCCCCATCTTCCATCTGTTTGAGGTATCACCTTGGAATCAACGTGGTAGTGTTCTCTGATAGAAAGTCGTCCTCTACTTGCTCTGTCCGACCCACATGCGCTGTACATTTCTTGTAGAATCTCCCACTTCAATCGAGGAATCCCTCGCGCACTTTCCCGTCACTGCTGACATGTACATTTTCTGAACGAGAAAGTCCGATTTCTTTGACGAAACGACGAGCCACCAGTTCTACAGCTATTAGTATTGGAAATAAATCACCTTGAAATAAAGTTATGGACGTCTTTGGGGCCCTCTAGCGCCGAAACTACCCATAGTAGGGCGCGTGTTCATATAAACTTTTTTTTTCTTGTTTCGATATGAGGATTCATCTCCCAAAGTTTGTACCAGAGATCCTCAAGCACCCTATATATCTGTCATACACAAGGTTTTGTGATACTCTCACATCTGTCATAATCATTCTGCGAAGCGCGAACATAGTTTTTGAATGCCTTAAAACTTTCCACACCATAAGTAGTGTCATATTGTGCGCGGTGACTGATATTGCGTTGAAAATCCCGAAAACATACGGTCTTTTGAAGTACAAGCTAAGATGAAGTTAAAGTCAAAATTATGGCGAAACGGAAGATTTCTTTTTTCTTTTCTCTTTTTGTATTCAGTGCTAAATTTGTATGTAAATCAGTCGACAAACATGAAAAGGCGGCTACAGCTCTAACAATACTAAACTGCAACGAAATAAAGTCAACTCATCGACGTTTTGAAAGTGGAAAATTATTCCTAGTGGAAGTAAGGGTAAAGGGTGTTTTGCGAAAAATTGCTGTGTACTGCTAGGTTTAGTTGTAGATGAAATAGACAAACGCTTTGGCAGGATGAAAACGGACAAAGTTCTGCGCCATGTAGAAATATGTGTTTGACCCTTACAACATCCTTCCCTCCTGGTGATAGAATTGCGAGAACTAGTTCAGGCATTGCCTATGAGCGTTAAGATGGATGAGGAAGCCATAATGGAGGAGTATCGGGATTTTAAGGTCGCAACAAGGAACTCCTAACCAAGGGCGTCGCCAGCAATTTTCCCAGGGAGGGGGCAATATTAAGAGAATTTTGCAGAGGTCTCTTCGGGATACCGAAAAGCGTTTAATCATCACAGTGAATTTTTGCCATGTACCAAATTCGCCATTTATGGAACGATGGAAATTCCCAGGCACTTCCTTGAAATCTTATTTGCTTCCTACTTTCTGGGGAGAACTTGCTAATAGTTTGCTGAACGATATTAAATAATTTCAAACATAAAATAAAATTGAATGGGATCTGAACTCAGAACTATACAATTTTTTTTTTTTTACCAGTGACTTCTCAGTAACGCCGGACACTAACATATCCAACATCTTTGACTAGTCATGATCATCAAATGCCTGGCATATTAGAGCTCGTTGTTCATTACAAAGAAATTCATGTGGTATGATCAATGACTATTAGATAAGTTGAAGTCCCAAAAACAGAAATGGCATAACATTATCAGACATGGAGGACTTTCAATAATTCAGGCAAATTTAAAACGGTGAGTGATAGCACTTTTATCAAATCTTGTGTTGGATGTCGAAGATTACAGAAATAAGGTAAAGGCACCAGTTCTCGGCATGTTAAGGTGAATTTTGCAGAAAGTGCTTTCTATAGATCTCTGTGTAAGAAACAACCCTACCTTTTTCACTTCATTAGCAACTTCAGGTCTCCTGCGATAATGCAATAGCATAAATCTATTCGGTAATTCCCATTATAGTGATAGAATTACGTGTTTTTACAACCCTAATTTTGCTCCAGTAGTCGTCACCCTAAATTTTGCTGTTCCCCTATAGTCGTCACACCAATGCACCAGTAGTCGTCACCCAATGTACAACAAACATTCGTTTGGAAAATATTATGATATCCACTTTTTCATCTTCACTGGATCTTAACCTGGCAAAATAAAGCGTGCTTGAAAGGAAAGAGGCACAGAGGGCTTGCTAGAAGGTACTCAGAAATTAAAAAAAAAAAGAACTGAGTTGACTACCGTGGAATATGCAGTAAGTTCTGAATTTTGCTGACGTCTTCTACAAAGAGTGAGGCCATATCCATGCAATTTTTATAAATTTAACATCATATTAAATTAAATGTAGCATTTTCTGTAGTAAAAATTTTATGTAGCAATTTTTTATCTGTAATCGTCTCCCGTGACGAACATTGGTGCAAGGTATGTTTGACTTATCACCACCACCCCAAAGCAGAGAAAGTGGCAGTCAATTCACACAAACTTATAATCTGATAATTAATTTCATCATTGAAGAGGCATTTTATGCACATATAAACCTTACGTACTTATACGCAAAACTTCGGTGCTTATTTATTAATGTCCATTTGCTTAACACTTTTTAGTAACAAAACCTTGGAAATAGCAGGAAACACGAACTTGCCGCCCAAACACAAGACATTTCTACTAAATGAAGTGATGTAATGAGACCGCTAAGTTGGTCTGTTTTGGTCACCAAACGATGAAAGGTTTTCATATTTTTAGATGTTTAGTAACACATGACGACCACTGGCATGTTCCAACCAATGGCGAATAAAAAATATATTACAAATATTGTCCAAATATAAAACATTATTTGACATTATTCTCATCATAATCTACCAAAATATTTATAGCTAATTTAACAAATTAATGAGAACACGCTGTTGTGATTTGTGTATTAATTAAGGAATTTGTCTTTTGTAAGCCTTAATTAGGCAAGATGTGCTACAGAATTATTAACATATGTATAATTTAACTTCTGCTTTTCCAACCTTACTTAAGAAACAATGACGACTAAGCATTCACGTTCGGCCACCAAAACCAAAATGTCAAGGCGCCATCTGGCGACCACCACATATTATCCAATTTCCAACACTGAATGCTATAAATACATTCAAATTCAAATTAATGAAAATCTACATGGAATTAAAAACTTAAAATACCAAGAAAATGGAATTTCGTGATACGTTGTGTGTTCGTCATGTGTTTAGGCAATGTAAATATATTTTTTAACCTATCATGACAGAAAATATACACTACAATATTTCTCATAAGGTGTTTTGAATTGAATTTATTTTAAGGCCTTTAGGCATCTGAGGCTCAGAGCGGGATAGGGTGGGTAAAGAATTGTGGAAGGTCGACGGGCAGAGCCTAGTTTGTAGGTACCATCCCAGCATTTGCTTGGTGTAACTAAGGAAAAATCTAAAAAAAAACCTCAGTCATGATAGTCGACCGCTCTCATCTATCCCAGAACCTCCCGAATGCTAAGCCAAGGCTCAACCGCTACCCCGAAATAATTAGTCTCAATACTTGTATTACTCATACGCATACTGAAATACGTATAAATAGTCCATTGTATAAATATTCTTCATGGTATTTTGAGGTTAAGTAAGGAAGTACGACATATTGTTAAGTAACATTATGGTTATTTTATATTTTAATATATTGGAGTCAATATACAATATTTATAATTTTCGTGAGCCTCCCGAATGGAATCTTATGAAAGAAACACTGCACATAATTATCTACAGTTCGGAAATCTTGGCAAGAACCCTGGTCTACTTATAAAATGGATCTTTAACTGTTTTGAAAGTCAAGGACCATTCTCAACGTAGCGTTGTACGTACAATAGAGGGATATCGAAAACAAACATGACGTGTATATGAAGTTTGAACTTTGAGAGCCAATTTCTTTATCTCTTAGTTGAATGAAACAATAGAAGCGTGTTTAACATAAAAAAACAGCCACGTAGACGAACTCATATACAATTATTGCAAGAACTAACAGAGAGAGAGATGACTAGAGATCGAAAACCGACAATTCGTTTGAAGGTTGAATCAATTCGATGTGAGTTTATACTGATTGAATTACAACAGTTAATTAAAAGGTATGTACACGACGACCGATCGTACATAGCTCTTTGTAGAGCATTGCCTCAGCAATCGGAAAGTTCTGGAATGATTCAATCGGACGCCAGTGCTGATACGGGGTTTTCCTCAGTCACACCAGACGAATTCCGGGATGGTACCTACAAACTAGACCTTAGCCAAGTAGCTTCCAACATCCTTTCCCCTAATCTATGCAGGCCTGAGCCTAAGATACCGTAAAGACCATAAATAAATTTTAATTTAAATTACGTAACAGGAATTGTTCCATTCTATGACGTGATAACAAGCTAGAAATCAATTTTGAGAGATACGTGGAACATGTTAGTATGAATGAATTGCTAAATTTATTAATGTATTTTATAAGGCAATCAATCAAGCATCAACAGTGTAAATCCGCCTCTTGCGTGGAAATGAATGTTGCAGTAGCCAAGGCAATTATTGTAAGTACCATGCCCAAATTATTTTTCACAGGATGGCCCTACACACGGAACCTTAGAGTGGGAAAAACTAAAAGCAAAAGATGAATTAGGGTCACACGCAAAACTTTCAGAAATAAAAACGAAAATATTAAGGTTGTAGTAAACTCAGAAAAAAATTAGAAGGAACATTACAAAGTAAAAAAAAAAAATTCTTAAAATAGTGAGAAAAAGTTAATTTCCTTAATAACTCTGATATTAGCATTCTAATTGAAGTAAAAATAAGAACATATTGGCTTGGAAATAAGATTAGAATATATATAAGAATAGAAATCATGTTTGCCACTCATTAAATAAATAAAAAAAAAAACTCAAGATAGATGAAAAATTACAAAGATTTTTGAAGTATGAAGAAGCAAATCAGAAAGATTAAGAAGAGAATGATATACAATTTGGATGAAACCAAAAATTATAAATGACAATATTGGGTAAATCTGTATCAAGTGTGAGAAATAGTCATTAACATTATTAAAAAGAAAAAAAAACTCTTAAAAGTAGAAAAATTGAGTTCTACAAAGAAAAAGAAGAAAAGTTATACTGTGTATAAAGAAAATTATAAACCTCAAGATGTTTAGTGCTCTCAAGCTATTGTTTTAGGAAAAAAAACCGACATTATTACCAAACGTACGTTTTTATTTAAATTTAATACATCTAGGACTCAGGCCTTTTATGCATATAAGGATAGGAGAGGGGAAATGATTCGGGAACGTGTTAGCCATGTCATGTTGAAGGTGTCATCCCGATATTTGCCTGGTGTGACTGAGGAAAAACCTCACTCGGAATTGACGTCCGCTGGAATCAAACTCACGACTTCCCGAATGCTACGCCAACGCTCTACCACTGATCCGATGGCTCGGTACACGTACGATGTGAAACAGACAGTATTCATATTGTCAAAGATCTACTTTATCATTAAAATAATAATTATTTTAACTTTTACAATGAACCGTTTATTTTATTTTACTTTGAAACGTTAATCAATAACTGAAGTGAATATCAAGAACTTTCTCAACATTAACACTTTAATCTTAGACTGCACACTTGCATCGCGCATGCGCGAAATCGAATGTACAAGCGACTCAAGGATTAAGAGTTATACAAAGAGCTATGTAGAGAACCAGATGGTAGAAACAACTAGAGGGAAGAGGAAGAACATGAAACGATCTTAAAGAAGGCTAGAAGGATGTGATCAAGACTGTGACGAAGATGAAGTTGAGATGGACCAATCATAGAAGAATGGATGCAACATGGATAGGGTTGCCACCTGTCCCGTATTTTACGTAAAATTTACGCGTCCCGTATTATCAGTGGTTGTCCCGTATTATAAGTAGTCAATTCACACATATATTTTCAAACAAGTTAATTAGCCCGTCACCGGGGAAAAAGACGCACTTTTCGATTGAAAGTGATATTCAAGAAATTACTGCCATAACACATGCCCCCTATTAAATATTTATTTTACCCCCCCCCCCCTCTGGAAGCTAAAAGAACATCAGACGAAAGAATGGATAAGATTTCCCGACTCCTCGTCGTTTGTTTAGTAAAACTAATTGGCTACCACAACCTTGCCAAACAAAAAATTCCGTTTTTTTTAAAGTTAGACATACTAGTTCTTGCTGATTGATTTTTTTTAATCCCAAGAACGAATATAAATTAACAAATAAACCGTCATTTACTTTTTTTTCCAACTGTTTACTTTGCAGACTGGCGAGGAGACTCTGTTCACATCTCCAGGCCTCAGTGAGAACTGAAACCGAGTCACTTTTGGTCACTAGGTGGCCCGGCGACCCGGTCCAAAACATGACCCGAATGATCCGATCTGGGAAAAACAATTAACTGGGAATTTTCAAGTCTTATTTTCCGTTTTCTCAGGGTCCTGGTCAGCCCTGGAAGAAACACTGTTCAAATGCAAGGAAAAAAAACTGCTTTGCCCTCCAGTCACAGGATTCGAAGCTCAGATACGGTTCAAAACGACCTGAATGGCCCGTTTCAGCTCTGGCCCCAACATGAGACCTGAGTTTCGGTCTAAGCCAAAGTTACCTGAAGGTCATAAATCAAATTCGATTCGATGAGACCTGAGGACCTGGATATAATACTTGCGCCTCCTGTTTGCTCTAGTTGATAACACACTACAAAAAAAAAAGTGTTAATTCAACCCTTTTCGGCGTCCCAGACGGACCACCACTATTTTTGGAGTGTGAGCATTCGCAAGCAAGACGTTTTGTGTATGTTCTTGATTATTATGGAGGTTTTAAATTGTGCGAGGCATCATACAGTGGTACAGAAGTAACTAATTACTTCCATTTTAGGTTATTCCAGATTTGTCCCGTATTTTTTAGTATTATCCCGTATTTTTTTGCCACGCGTCCCGTAATTTATTCATCAAAAGGTGGCAACCCTAAAGATGGATGACAATTGTTCTACATAAAAAGGATTCCCAGAAAAAGGACGCTACCTAAAAGACAACAAAATGGAAACAGACCTGCTTAAAACGTCATGAGTTCATGACATACATGACAGAGAACAGCAGTTAAGCAAGATTTGTAAAGAATAAATGGCGAAAGTTTTCATTTAACACAGTGATTCAGTCAGACCCTCAATGTGGGGGGTGTCACCCCCCGCCGCCCCCAAAAAACTCGAGAACATCCGCAACATTAAAATTTTTGCTGTTAAAAACGACAGAAACCGTACAAAACTTTACTTACACCCTCCCAATTTTGACTTTACCCCCCCACCCAATCTCAAAATCCTTGTGAAACCCTTGATTTAACAGCAAAAATTTATTGAAAATGACTGGTGAAGATTTAGCATAAAATGAAAGGTAATAATATATTTTTATATATATATTCAGTGTCTTTAACAGTGCATAAATATTCAAATCAAAGTACCTACTTTCAGTCATATCCTTGTTACCAAGTATAATTAATAAAACATGTTCTTGACAGAAATTTCAATAAATTGCACCTAATGAAACTACAAATCTAAGAACTTTGCCTGTAATTTAATGCGAAATACTAACTTTTACCGATAAGGACAAACGCGAAAGTAGCACATTTATATTTGATTTTACCTCAAAATGAATCATGGATTATGATTTAAAATAGACGAAAATTTGTGATTGAATAAATGAAAAAAATATGGAACATTTTAAAATGCCATTACCTCGACTTTTCGTAATCCATTATAAATTATCGTGTTCTTGAGTAATTTTATATATATTTAAAAAAAAAAACACTTAAAAATGTAGAAAAGAAATAGTTAAAAAAGTATACTATAGGTGTCTCTCTATTCTTTTATTATATCTGTAACGAATATTGAATAATTTAACACGATATTTAACAACTGATATGAAAACTTTAGTGGAAGTACCATCTGAACTGAGCTAATGGTAAATTGTTTATTTCTTAGTCTCCTAAAGGAAATATGTACTCATTGACGTCCAAAGTCCGAGAATATACATTTACCCTCTAGGCAGTAAGGGACAAGAGCCTACCAATTGCAGGTTAATTAACTCAATCATTTTCCGTACTTCTCCACTAGATGCTAAGTAGCATTAGGCCTAAGTAACATTCATGCGACTTATTAAATGAAATTTGCATGAGACAAGATTGATTGATTATTACAAATAGCTAACAAAAAGAAGCTAATATATTTGTATTCAGTCTTCGATGAAACGCATAAAAGAAGTTAAAATGTATGTTTTCACTACAAAGTAATTTGTTCTATTAATTTTTACTTAATTTTCCCAAGTAATGAAATAAAGCTACGTATTGTTAGTATAGTTTAAAGAAAGAAAATAGATATTTTTTTCAGTTACATTCAGTGATTCCTCCAGACCCATCTTGTGTGGGGGTGTCGTCACTCCGCAAATTCTTGACCCCCCCACCAATTTAAAATATTTGCAGTAAAATCGATAGAAACCGTGCAAAACTCGACTTACACCCTCGTAATTTTGACTTTACACTCCCACCCAATTGAAAATTCTGGCGGAATCCCTGGTTATATTATATGAAACTTGAAGAATATACTTCGGATTTGCGTTCAGATACATTGATTTATAAGGCTATTTTGTTTTTAGTTTTGTAAGACTATATAGTATTTTTAAACTGTATGCACTCGGACCGTTACACATACTACCGCCTAAATTAAACCAGATAGAAAGAAATTGACTTTAAATTTTGGGTTTACATGTCTTGCTTTATGACGCTCTTTTAATCTGGTATGGCTACGACTTAATTTTACAATATTTTTGCACTATATGCGCTGAGCTTGCAGGTCACGCTAACACCTAAACAAAAGCAAATACAGAAAACTGACCTTAGAATTGGGTTCATATAGTATGTGGAAAGCTTAAATCAACCCCAAATATGAAATCAATTTCTCTTTAACTGCGCTAACGTGCCATACAAACTGGCTGAAAATAGTGCCATTAATACCGTAAAAGTAGGTCGTAGTCATTTCAGATTAAATTGGCGTCATAAATCAAGAAATTTCAACCACTCGCATTGAATTAAGTTTTTCTCTATCAACTTTCAGTTACGTTGTAATGTGTATAAGAATCTTAGTGAATATACTGCAAAAGTTACATAAAAGTTCCTTACAACATTAAAAGGGGCCTCAAAAGGCAGGGCCACTAAGTCCAAATCTCAAATACTTTCTTCAAGCACTCACCATGTCTGAACTCAAGATAGTGACTTTTGATATATCTCCTTATATTTACTACATCATTAAAAGATTTGCAACAACTACGTTAAATAACGAAATATTACTTGTAGTTTGTAAACAATAAACCAGGGATTCTGCCAGGATTTTCAGTTTCAGGGTGGGCGAGGTGTCAACCAAATTTGGAGGCCCGTAAATGTAGTTTCTATCCATAGAATTTTGTTCATAACACAATCCTGCCTCGTTCATTTGTGTATTCAATGCATACACTGCAAAAAATATTTGTGTTAATTCAACACAATGCGGTGTCCCAGCGTGACTACCACTTTTGTGTGTTAAATCAACACAACACACGGTGTTGATTTCGGTACTGTAAAACAATAAGTTACGGCGGCAGTGAGATTTGAACATGGGTTGCTCAGTTAGAAGTCTAGCGTCTTACCAACTTGGCTAAATCTTCAGACAGTAAAGGTGCTAGATGCAAACGATATTTAGTAAACAACATTTGAATTAAACGACTACACTATAGATTTAAACAATGTAAGGGATCAAACATACATTGCTGAATCCCCAAAACAAACTAAGATACTTGCACGACTTATCCCATTGTTTAATCACTTCAGATTTGTCAATTGAGAACCAGAATTCCCATTCATTGAGAATATTCTGTTTCTATAAAAACAAGCAAGATGGCGACAGCCAAACACTTGAGCGGCGTTACTGCTTATCGTAACAACATGTCATATGCTGCGCTTGCTTTCATAGAAATGGAACATATTCTCAATAAATGGGGATTGTGATACCTAATTGACCAATGGAATAGTGATTAACTCATGGCATAAGCCGTTAGAGTAACTTTGTGTGTGTTTGGGGTTCAGCAACATTTTTTTTATTCTCTAGATTGTTTCAATCTAGTGCTTTTTCCACCTGATGATTTAGCGAAGTCGGTAAGACGCTCGGCTTCTAACTGAGCAACCCATGTTCAAATCTAGCTGCGGCCGTAACTTTTTTTTTTCTCACAGTACCGAAATCAACACCGTGTGTTGTGTTGATTTAACACACAAAAGTGGTAGTTACGCTGGGCCACCGCATTGTGTTGAATTAACAGAGCTATTTTTTTACTGTGTAGCCAGGAAAATGAGTAATTTAATCTATTGTTCTCAATTCAATAAAATTATAACTCAACCGCTTAATTTTGTTAGCGTCTTCTATTAATTCAGATAACGTTAATCTTAATTTTGCTCATTATTTCTCGAATTTTGTGTTATTCCGTAAAGACATTTAGTTTTCATTATAACATACTTTTAAAATGCAATGCAAATTTTTGTTTTTCAATGATTTCAAAGTTATTGTTCTAAGTAATAATTTATTAAGACCTTTGGTTATGTAATTTTAAAAGCTTTCAACCGAGCTGCCGTAGCGCAGTTGGGAGAGCAATAGCTTCGCATTCCGGAGAGATTATATTTGATACCAGTGGTCTAGAATCCTGACTGAGTTTTTCAAACATTTTCCCTCAGTCATGCAAGGTAAATGTCGGAATAGTACCTTTGAGTTAGGCCCTGGGGACTCCTTTCCTGTATCTAACCCCAGCCTGAGTCATGGGTAGCTAGTTCAATTCAGTTTAAGGACTTCATTTCTTTTTGTTCTACTAAATGAATTGTAAAAGAAAAAGCGCTGTTTCAAACAATGTACTATCACAAAACGGGTTCTAACCCTGCTACCACCAACGTTAGACTATCACTCCTGTCTTTGACTACCAGAAACCAATATAACTTGTGTCGAAAAATTCTTTATTTATAGAAAGCCCTTATATCTCCGTATGCGTTTGTCCACAACGTTATTGGAAACAAAAACACAACACTAGAGGTTCTGCCAGACCCCGCCAATGGAGGGTGTTATCCCTCAAAACTGTCGAACATCCACTCCCGAACTAAAAAAAAAAAAAACGCTTAAAAATCGATTTAAATCCTGCAGAACTCTATTTAAACACGTGCTACCCACCTAGTGTTCAAACAACATCTACAAACAGTAGCCAAAACAGCAACAAACAGAGTCCTTCAACTTTATCCGATTCTACGCAGTCAAGTGTTCTCAATTGAAACCCGTCTGCACATTTATTACATGACAATTAGATCTTTCATAACCTATGCCGCTCCAGCCTGGAAACATGCTGCGCCATCCTATCTACTCTTGCTTCAACGAGTTCAGAATAGAGCAGCTCGAATCATCTCTGGTCATCCACGAGACACACGTATCACACAGCTCCACGAAGATCTATCACTTCAATACTTAGAAGAATTCATCAATCAAATATCTCAGTCATTCTGGAATCGAATAAGCGCATCACATCATGCTTCGCTACATGACATTGGAACAGCCATACCGCAAAGACATGTTTATCGTATGCCAAAACCGCTACCTTAAATACAACTCAAGACATTTTCTGGAGGAATAACATCATACGGACCCTACGAAGACTTGTTACTTGAATAATGTGACCCCCCTCCTCTCCTTTTACTCACTCTCTCTCTCTCTCTCTCTACTTTCATTATAAATATATAGGGCTGCGACAGTTGCGTCCTATCACATTTCCCATTCACTAGAGCATCATGTCATTCCAATTAATACATATAGAAGGCATGGACATTTATAGTCCGAAACTTCATCTCCGAAATTTAGTCAGGATACAACTCGAACTCGAAAGTATTACCTTACGTCCCCCAAAATTGTAAATTCTGTCAGAATGTCTTATCAATATACATCACAGTGTCTATTACGTTTCTCAGAGTGATAAATACGAGTTTAACGACACAAAGATCAAGGCGATAACAATTTTCGATTGCTGTAAAGATCAATTTCCAAGTTGTTTTATTTTATACTTGGAAATCCCAAATCCCACTATTTCGACTTGAGATAAAGGATTGGAAAGTACAAAATATATATACCCTTCATATTTTGGATTTTGACTTATATGGCACCTTAATATAGGCTATTCTTTATTTTAAAAATATCATTTAAATATATTTGTAGATATTTAGTACTACTTCGAATATTATTTGACATTGGAAATTCCAAGTCGAATACTCGATATAATAAATTTGAATATTACGAATCATACAACTACTCGATCTGTGTCTTTGCACAAAAGTGTATTGAATAAAAATATATGGGGAGTGAAAACACATATAAAAATGATCCAAAGTTAAATTGTTTGAGTTGTGCGAAATATGTTTTCCAAATACAGAAAGAATAAAAACTTTTGTTGCGCTGAATACATTTCCATCTTAAGTAAATTTCTTTTGTACCTTTGTCACTCTTAAAATCGACTACTAAACAACATGCAACAAAAGCACCTAACAGGAAATAGAAGAGAGCAAACAAATAAATCATTCCTCACCTGTGAAAACAGGACTGTTCCAACAAATGCAAGAATCCACTTGGCGGCCATGATTTCTGTAATGCAAAGCAGAATAATCTGTGGCTATCGCTTCACTGCGTTGCAACAACTACTATCTTTGTTCAATGAAGCAAAGATCTTTATATGAGTCACTCTATGACTAACGTAACCATGTGCACCACGTGTTGTTATGACACAATATTCAAATAGAGACACCACAAAATGGCCGCCATGTACACGATTTCTTTAGAATTCAGTGTGGTCATCCTTATTTTTATCCCATTAGTTGCTTTCGAGCGTATATCAGACGCGCCAATGAATATTCCTGATAATAAATGAAGGAAAGGAAAGACTTTTAAGGAATCTTAACACGTTACAAAGTACACACATATCCTATTAACCAAAAAAATGTTCTACAAATAAATTATTCACGGTCACGTCATCTGGAAGTGTATCGTTCAAGGTCATTATCTCCAAAGTAATGAAGCTATTATGTTATAATCTTGTTGTTTCTAAACAAGGAACCAATCTATCTTTTTTTTTCTCTTTAATTAATTTGTCAATCAAAATTAGTGTTCGTTTTAATTCTGCTAGCTTTCCCCGGATGTGCTAAGTACGGTAATTACAACAGAGAGATATTTTGTTTCCTAGAAAAAAATAAGCTTCTTTTCTTTCTTTCTTTTAAGAGAGTAAGGTTAAAGGATTTCTCATTGCTTCCGCAAATTATTAATTGCGTTTAAATGTAAATTGACATTTAACGAAGCCTTTCTGTGAATAGCATGAAATGGCATTAAAATTATAGTGAGAATGATTTTTTTTAAATAAATATATTTTATTTGTTTATCACAGTGTTACATACTTTATCAATCATTCCATGTTTCTGTTGTTGTTGAATTTGTTCTTTTAAAAAGGGGAAAACGAGTATTATTTGCTGTATACTCGTGGGTTGGCTTAAAAACGTAACCAAAAATCCTTATTAATTTATTTACAGTCGAACCCCGTTACTCAGTCACTTATGGGACTGAGGGCATGGTCCAAACGCAAGAAATGTCGGATTATCAGACGTTAGGTAGAGTTATCCGCTGTGCGATGCGCACGCGCCGTAAACATCACATGGAGGATGTGTAGATAGCACTCTACATATTCTCGACGTATGACTCGAACTGAGGTGGGGTGGTCAGTCCCACCTTCGACCGCCTTTACCTTGTAAGATGCCCAGAAATACTAACAACGCTCTGGTACTGAATTTGATTGGAGCTCGTCTCAGTCATGGGAACACTGCCTGAAAAGTCTTCCTTCTCCTGGGCAGGATTTGACCCCGGTCCGACCGATTTGTAGTCAGACGCACTACCGCCTGAGTCACAGCGATTCTGATTTATCACAGGAGTACAAATATCTAATACAGTAAAGTCCTATAAAACCAGCGTAACATATACACACTGTAGGTCTTCCTGTCGAATTGTATCTGCAAGTTGTAAGAATATATCATTTTTAGACTAGTGATTTCAGATGCGATCTGGTGTACAGACGTTGGTTTACAAATTCTGGTTAGACATCAATCGGAACGTGTTCTTAAAGGATTTTCTTTAATAATCTTTATACCGTTCTTTTCACATATCAAATACATTGTTTTGAGAAACCGAAACTCCTTCGATTCATTTCGAAACTTTTCTTTGAGTCATTTCGAATGAAAACGGCAAAATTTTGTCCTAAGTATCAGGTTTGAAACTAGGACTAACTGATGTCCTTATTTTCGTTACGTTCTTTTGTACTGTCGTAAAAAAATCTGGTGGATGCGGCACATAATGAGAGCCTGGAAATTTGCGTTGCCATTCAATTTTTCCGTTCTAGGCCCGGGCCTATACCTAAACACGCCACTGATCAGAACACATTATTCTATTGCCACTAGCAAACTGACTCAACGAAGTGCGAGTACGAGCTTAGTGTTAGAGTATTAGCTTCGCATTCTGGAGGTCTTGGGTTCAATCTCAAAAGCCGAATACCGTAATTGAGGTATTTCAATGTTTTCCTTAGTTACACGAGACAAATTCAATTATGGTCCCTTCAAATTAAACCCTGGCTAACTCCTTCCCGTATCGTTTTCCCTACTCTCTACAGGCCTGAGCCTTAGATGCCTAAAGACCATAAAATCAATTCAAATTCAAAGGAAGTACGTAGTATTTAAAGCACAAGTATAAAATTCTTCAGTCTGCGTCATAGTCGGATTATGCGAGGAGTCGAACTATCGGAGGTCGAAATACCGGTGGTCTACTACTGTATTTTGTTTTATTTATCTCTTATTGTTTAGACAGACAGCTATCACAGAAGCTCTTCAAATAACTGAGGAATGATGTGCCTGGGAAATCACCATTCCAGGGGGACAAGAATATGGGGAGCGTTGCGCGTATGTCTTTAATTTAGGTACCATCTCATCATTCTTCTGATAAACTGTCAGAATGGCAAACAGCAGAAACTTCTTGCCTCACCAGTACTATTTCCATCATCGTCATCGTAACTGATAGACTACAGGTTCTGGTCACAAGGTGTAGTGGGTTTTACTCAAAGGGGAAGGCTCCGGTATGTACCGTATTTAAAGTTCCCATTAATCCGACGTTCCCAATTTTCTGAAACTAGTATAATTGAGATCGTAATTAAATAGGGTGTCCCCAAAGTCAACTCACTCTACACTTAATTAACCTACACAACTGGAACTATTAACAGCGTATAAGGGAGAGTGGGGTAAAGAGAAACAAGGGGTAAATACGAGCACTGACTCCCAGTCACTCAACATACCGGTACATCAAAGGAAGAAAATGTGGTGCTTATATTATAGATTAGGCTTATTCCTCAAAAGAACAGTTTGCATTAGCTGAAAATCTTGGCACAAGAACAAAGTAACACTTCCTCCAAAAGTCTATTTTAAATAAAGAAAACATTTTTTTTCGCTTTTTGTAGTGTCTTGTTTCTCCCCATGTAGAATATACGGAAATCTTTCAACCAACATGAAACGTAACTCCTAGAGAGCGTTTTTTAAATTGAAAATGGTATGTTAAAACAAAGGACTATACTGCTTAAATACTCTGGAAAAATCATTCCTGAACATGCAAAGCTATTTTTTTTTTTTTTTTTGGTTTCAGGGCGAAAAGAGGAACGCTTGTGGAGGAAAGTGAGGAACACGGGAGCTGAGTGGGATACATAGGAATGTGATGTATTTGTAGGTATGTTGAATATGGGACAAAATGAATATTCGTTATTCAACGAATATCCAACGTCTATAAATCGTACACCAGAAAGTTAGACAACCATGTTCAAAGTTGTGAAAAGAAACTTTCGCTTCTAAACATACCATGGTGAAGTTAATGTTTAACAGCTACTGTAAGTTAAGTATTTTGTCCCTTAAGTTCAAGTTAACTTTTTTTTGTGTTTCCTTATGAATAAATTAGTAGTGTGTTAATATATCCATAGTTTTAGGTTCCTTAATAGCAAAGTTATATCTGAAAGGGAGCTTCTATTCCCGCTCATGGTGTTCGCCTATGTCCAGAAATTAAGTCTCAGGAACTACAAGTTGCAGAGAGAGCTCGAAGTCTTGACTTAACTAGCTCAGAGCCATTAGAACCGCCTTGATTGGTGTAGTGGTTCCGTGTTTGCCAGCACACGTCTTAAAAGATATCAAATGCTCAAATTTCTTCCATTTAGTTTGACCTATAAGTGAAATTAACGAGTCCTGACGCTTGACATTTCCGCCATCCAATGACAGTTGGGGGTGTGTTCTGCTGCGACTAACGAAGTCATCCGAACCAGATCACGTGACACTCGGACCCTCCGCCATGATTGCAAGCTTCAGGACTCGTTAATTTCACTATAGCTGCGACAAACTTGGCATACACATTATTTTACAAAACACAAAAGCACTGAGAGGTCGCCTACGTTGCCAAGCAACTCACTCAAAAGTGTTTGCCAGCCTATTTTTTTATAAAATTATATTTGTTCTTAAATTGCTTCCATAATTTTAGTCGTAGCAGTACCAAACTTGGCACAAATATCGTTTGGAAAAATATGAACATACTGTTGGTGTTCCCGTTCCGCAGGGTTGCCAGCCGATGCTAAAATATATAAATCATAAACAATTTAGTGTAGATATGTAATTGTAAAGCAGTTATAGTGTACGTACAAAGGTAAGTTCTCAGGGGTATACTTACATGAAAATTTGCTAGTAGATGATGTAATTTGCTAAGAAGATCGCGATTTTCTCAACGGTTGAGAAACAGCAGACCAGATATTTCTTCACTTCAGAAAATACATGTTACATGACAGCTTTCAGAGTTGAAGTTAACGGTGACGAGCTATCATACTAATCTTTTACTGTTGCAGTCTTGTGACATTCTTTAAACTCTAAGCTCATGGCATAGTTACGATGGTAATCTAATTATATCCTAGTAATGAATAAAACAAAACAACATATATCTGACAGTGTTGTGAAGTTGTCATTTTAGTACAGTCATTTGCTGCTTTACAAGGTCACAACTATACAAATCGTTAAGGAGCTTTCATATTTGGCTCTTTATGTTGTTTTTTGGGGGGGAGGGGTGCTTATAACAAATTTAAACTTTTCCATCACGGATTCTTTTTAACCAATTTTAGTTACAAGCAAACAACAAGGAAATAAACTGAGTTTTTCGGTTTTTTAACCTCTAACAAGAAAAACTCGCCAGATGTCAGAGCCCGATTTTGATGAAAATTCGTATGCAGGTACAGTCCTTAGCTACGCCTTCACTGTCGAAATTATAGGTGCTACCGTCAAGAAATAGCGACAGGGGGACCCGAGAAAGATGGAACATAGAAAGCAAGTAAATCGAATACAGAGTACGGAAAATACCTTTTCTTTTTTTATAAACTGTTGCATATATAGAAAGTAAATGGCTATTAATGGATATTGAACAGGAGACAATACATGCTGGAGCGTATGACGGCAATGAGCGCCATCTAGAAAGTGGCCATCTTGACTATGATTCATTTTTTTTAAATAGCAAGTGGGTCATGTGATATATCAGTCTGTGCTGGAATGTTCCAAGAAATACAATAGCAAAGTCCATTTTTGCATAGCTCTAATTCTGTACGACAAAATGAATGTCTTTACAACTTTTCTCGCCAGGTGAAACGTTTAGGGAAAAAAATGTGTTGAAGTTACAGTTGATAAATAAGTATTTAGAGAAGTTTAACAAAGAGGAAAAAACAGATTGTATCACACGTAAAAATACATGGCCAATTTCGAAAACGCTTGCCCTTGTGTGATAATTTGGAAGCCCTGGATAAAATGCTATAGAAATAACTACCATTTGATCAGGGTGAAAATTACGGCCGGGGATGGGGGCGGGGACAATACCCCTCTGGAATGTACTTATCCCTGGCTGCTAACTAGAATTCACTAGCCCAGGAGGGGATCATATATTCCCCGTCTAACACGTTATAGCTTTCTTTTCAGGAAATTAAAATGAGACTGATATAGTTATGTGCTCTAGTTATCAAAACAATCCAAACATACATCTCTAAAGAAAACAATACAAAGCTTTTATTACTGGTGTGACAGCTTAAACTGTCCGAAAAGTTACATGACAGATTCACTAACCACAGTAAAAACTGATCACATAATAGAGGAAAGTAACCAAATTTTGCCTAGCAACCTAATTTCACCCACACATGTTTCTCAGTTAGTATGAGTTTGAAATTATTGGAGTCACGTCCGAAGTAATGTGCGAACAGTTATCTCTGAAGATTTGAAGGGTAAGGTGTGTCTCGTGGTCGTTTGTATTTTTTCTCCTTGTTGGAGTTTTGCTGTGTTTCCCACGTTGTCTAAGACCTTCAGCAACTGTAAGCTTTATAGTAGTAACTATAAGCATGCTTGGTGAATGATAATTGAGCTACAATATACATTGATAAGTTTGGCACAAAAAAGCTTTACAGTTTTGTAATGTGTGGAAAATCACATTTTATAGAGTCAAGAGAGTACTTATTTCACCCACCAGATGGGTCTAATTTTGCAGTCCCTAAATTTAACTGGATGCATTGTAAAACTTGAAGAAAGTGTATTTAGAAGAGCAGAGAACAAACTGCAATTAAGTGAAAACCGGACAATATATTTGCTATTTGAGCGTTATATTGAAACATCTAACAGAGCGAGAGAAATTAGGAGAAAGACAAAAAAGCAGCTTCGTAGAAGTAAAGCTAAAGATCACCAGTGTAGTTATATATCAAAAAACACCAAATCTATCACTTATTATGAGACAGAGTGTCCCATTAACGAAGGATTGTACTTCCAAGGAAACAAGGATGAAAAGTGGATTGCATGTAGAAAATGTCACATTTGGTTCCATGAAAACTGTGTTGGGAAAGAAGCAAAATATCGACTTTACCCCAGTGATATTTGGCTGCAATAACTAGAAAGCGGTTTAAAGATAAATTTTACATTTTCTCCAGATTTAGTGTTTTGAACTTATAATGAATCAGTTTTTCTATTTACACACTTTTCTTTAGTTTAGAAAAGTGACACTTGTATTTTTTGTATCATTACGGGTTCATAGTATTCTAAAAATAGCACTTGGTTGTTAACGCTATGGCCTGGTAAATGAATAGGGCTGTCGCAAGAGTCATGGAAAAGTAAGAGTATTCTGGTCTCTGGAGAACACATCCTGTAAGGACCCTGATATTTAATTTATGAACTTCATATTTATTTGCACCTCTCAATCCCTAAAAGCAGTAAGAGTCCAGAATAGATTCATTCATATGTACTTCTGCACTTCTCAACAGTACTGACATTAGCGTTTCGTTAGCGAGAATATGCATGGCAGGAAGGAATAAGCTATGCATGAAAATGCATTATTCGGAGTGAGGAGCCAGGGCTTTGCCTTACAAAGAAGAATACCCTTCAAAATCTATCTAATATAGGTAGCTTTCATAGCTCTCTTACTGAAAATTGACTTTGTATTTCATATTAAGGCTCAATCCAAGTGGGGTTTCCCGCCTTTTTCGTTTGACGTCAATTATTCAAAATTCAGTGCAGGTAAACAAAATGTAACTTTCACAGAGCAAAGTTCATGTCATGCTTCAATAATGAGTACAACTAGTTTTAAAGAAATGCTACTAGTAACTTCAGATTTGTGTGCAGACACTTTTGGGACAGAATAATGAAGTTAATACTAACGTTTCCTTAAAGCTAATTGAACTCATTATTGAAGCATGACATGAACTTTGCTCTGTGAAAGTTACATTTTGTTTACCTGCAGTGAAGTTTGAATAATTGACGTCAAACGAAAACGGCGGGAAACCCACTTGAATTGAGCCTTAAGCGTTAACATGGGATATATTGTACGGAAGAGTACCGACTATATTTAAGGCTGTTTATTACGTACAAGTTCCAGTACATATAATATTTCAAAAGCCATATCCCGAGGATATCTAAAGTGTTGCCAATCTTTTAGCAAATGGAGCACTGTGGCAAAATAATTATTCCTTGTAAGGTAATATTACAATAAATCACACAGTGTTGAAACTAGGAAGAAGAGCCATTTTTTCATCTGCACGAGATAGCGTGAAGCTGAACACAGAAATTTGTACTATCGTATTCTCGTACTGAGGACAAGTTGAATCTTATACCCCAAATTATCATAATCTCATCAAAAGTTTTTTCTTAATGATATTCCAGTAAGTTGAGTTACAAGTACGCAATATCGTACTTTACCCACCCACCCCTCCTGGTAAGATAACCTAATTCTCACCCTGCACTCGATACACGTGCAAGATAACAGGCAACGAAAGAGTGACCACTACGTAAATTCAACATAAAAAAGTATTTGGACAACCCCATACTATTCTCGAAAGAAATGTTCTAGGTATCCTTTCATGTACAAGAGAAGTCTGCGTAGCGTATTGAAGCAATCCGCATCGCGTAAGGCATAAAGAAGCAGTATGGGAACAAAGTGAGTGAAAAAAAAATTGGAAAAACTCACTTTAATTTCAGATTATGTGTCGAAGGTAAAAAATAATTTAGTCATAGCCAAGCTTGTTGGAAATCCATGCTCTACCGTTGGATACATCATAAAGAAACATGAAACAGAACAATAATTGTTGAATAGAATAGTATTCACCAAGGAACCTAACTGTCCGGAATGAATCTTACAATCTAAATTCTGTAAACAAAACTCAAGGAATTAGTAATAAAGATTTGGCTCCACATGTGAAGTTTGTCATCACTCAGGGATACGAAATATACAATAAACTGACGTGGAGCCAATTGATAACATATATACAAAGTTGGCAACACCAACAACCCGATAACATGATATTATTGCTCTTAATATCCACCTTAAGGCTGCAGATCACCCCCGCCATCTTGGTATGCACTTTCCATTGATTAACATTGGAATTGTTTTACTCATCTTATACTTTTCAGGAGTGTAGTTTTAACTTCTGTTTTCTCCCAGTTTATCATCATGTTCTCTTTTACTCATGCTACTTTATAGAAATGTAATAATTTGTACAGGAACAGTATAATTCCCCGTTAAGATATTGTGATTTATATAGCAAACTATTAATAATACATTATACTTATATATTTGGAGAAACTTCACAAACCAAAACTATACAAGAGTCCAAATAACCACCAAGACAAATTTTGTGAAAGCAGAACTTAAATATTCTACATCCGAGAGGCATAAAATGAGTAAAACAATTCCCGTGTAAATCAATGGAAGGTGCGTACCAAGATGGCGGGGGTGATCTACAGCATTAATGATACCAATATTACTTGTCTTTATTATTATCAGGAGCTGATTATATGCTGCAAGTTGGAAACACTGTATCTTTAGGATGAAGCGGAATAGGATCCATGTTTACATGAACATTCTTCCTTGTTCTGGTGTCAGGAATTCCCCTACACCCTGTATGTCGTTAAAAAAGAAGAAACTTAGCGTTTGTTTATCATTTTGTGTGAGAGTCATCTGATTTCATGCGGTGACAGAATCATAGTACAAGAACCGTGTTGAGTAACAATATTACGTAATTGTGTTCCTAAAATGTGAGAAGATATTAAAATTGTGTCTGTTTATGTATGTGACTGAATATGTACGTGTTTTATAATATATGTACCCAAATATATTCGATGAAGAAGACTTCTAATGATGTAATTTATGTGTGTCTACGTATGTTTTCTTTACGCATGTGATACGGAATATGGTAAGTATAAATTGTCAATGAAGACATCTGAGGAAGGGTGTAATAGTTGAATACAAAGTTCCTACACATTATTCTCCCATAGCAGTTACTATTAGTATTACGTCCAAGAACAAACTTGAATTTGATTTCTAATTCTTATTTCCGGATTTTAGGTATCTAAGGCTCAGGTCGAGATAGGAGAGGAAAGGATACGGCAAGGTGTCGGCCAGGGCCTGTGTTAAAGGTGTCATTCCGACATTTGCCTGGTATGACTGAGGAAACACCCTGGAAAAACCTCAATCAGGATGGTCGGCAGTTGGGATCGAACCCGCGTTCTCCCGAATCCCAGGCCAACGCTCTACAACTGAGCTACCGTGGCTCGGTATGACAAAGTTGAGTCCATTAAAAGTGTTTCATACGTTTATTGTGTTAAGCTTCTCTATTATAAGCACGCAGTGTTAAAGCTAGACCCCCTTGTGGAGGGTGTCATCCCCACAAATTCTCGAGAGCACCCCCAACTTTAACTTTTTTACGCTCAAAAATCGATGGAAACCATGTACACAACTCCATTTACACCATCCTAATTTTAACTTTACACCCCCCTCCCCAAACTGAAAATTCTGGCTGAATTCCTGTAAGCACAGTTATGAAAATTGGTGTGATTATTTCAACACTGGGCCTTTGTATATTAGAGGGAGAAATTATGGACAGTCAATTTACCACTAACCTCTTATATTACAAAATTCAGTGGAAGTATTTATTGGAAAAAATATTAAAACAGGTACCTAAGCATTATTTTAGAAGTCACACGCTGATAAGAACAAGCGATAAATGGAAAGGAATGTTAAACAAGATAGCCAACTACAATACTCTGAATGTTACCTAATTCATGTCAATAGTTCTCAAGCAGCTAAAGGGGTATATTTCGTCAGAATTTTGCACAGTATTATTATTCCTTTGTATACACAGGCTACAAGAATATATAGATCTACTTTATCTTCTCTTGATATAAAATTGAAAGTAAGCATGTGTGCGTGAGCATCACGTCAAAACGGCTTGACGAATTGGAATGATTTTTAGCACATGATCAGACAATGGACCGAACTGTGATGTTATCATATCAGTTGCCAACTAGGATTCAAAATGGCCACCCGAAAAAAACAATTCCACACTGTTTTAGCTAGAGACACAAAATTATTCATATATTACCAAGAGTAGTTTAAGAAAATATAACAACATTTCGTAAAAAAAAAAATCTTGGATTTAAAATGGCCGCCCCAAAACTCACTTCCAAACCACTGAAACTAGAGAAACAAAATTTGGTATCAAGTAGGTTACAAAAAAATAAAGAGGCAAAAATCCTCTATGGGGACGCAGCCCCCGTAGGAAAATGTGGGTTAGATCTTCACCATGGGTGTGCAACCCCGGCAGAATCTTCTTATGATAGAGGGGGCGCTGTCCCCAATTGGGGGCTCAGCCCGCCACTGGGAAGCGAGTATTGATTACAGTCTCGATGACTGTTGCCAACAAATTTTATTCAGTCTACATCAACGAGCGGGCAAATCAGCGATTATATCTTATATACATGTAATTTAGATCAATTTTATTTTGATCATAGTTCTGAGAATAGTAATAGCAATATAATTCAACTCTCATCTAATTGTAGTTCTTTGTTCATTATTATTTATTGTTAATAATAATCTAATCGTAAGTCATTATTATTTTCTCAACCATACACTACTGTAACAGTCAATATGTTTCAACATGAACGAGAGGAACTAACAACAATATCAGAAAGTAATTTTATCTTTGTACCTCGGAGGGAAACTTCACTTTCGCTTTTCGCAAAACTTGAGGTCAGTTCATATTTTTGTTGATTTGAGCACAATCTTTCACATTTTCTACCGACATAGTGCTATGTTATCAATTGTTAATTATTCTACAAAACAAACAATGATATTCTTGTGTACACCTCCAGGAACAGCATGCTTAAATGAACAAAACTATGTACGGAGGCCGAGTTTGGCAAGAAAGTGGCATTGAGTAGTTTACTTCCGGTGGCACAGATGTAAAACTTAGTAAAGATCGAATCCTTGTTAGACGCGGAGTCAGAAAGTAAATTAAGATTATTATTTTTAATTCTTCTTTTCCTTTAATAACTATCACCACCACTACTAACTCTTTCATCTCCATTATTACCAAGACTACTATACACAAGGCTGGGGACATGCTGTGTCACGTGACCTCTGGCTTGATCGTGACGTCACATGGGGACAACGGAAGCCTACAGCGGCAGGTAAATCTTGAGCGGAAGAATTGTTTTAGGATCACGTAAGATTCGGTTTAAATGACTGTAACTCTGGATCTAATCGTCATAAAATCACGAACGAGCTCTAGTTCGAAGGTAAATTGGAGTGTACAAGGGACATTTTTGGTTGTAATGAAATTTTCCACTTGTTTCAAAATTCCTTCAGAAATAACTTTTTAGTAGTTATCTCAGATTTCCTTTTTAATCAAAGCGATGTGAGTGAAAAAATAATAAAAAAGATCTTTAAAGATATACTTTTCGGACACAATTCGTACAAAAAATGAAAAATAATTTTGTTTATATATGACTAAAAGAAAAGCATGGAGCGCCCTCTCATATACAGTCACTTTATAAGTTTTCGAATTGGCGCACCCCTTACTTTTCTTTTTAGTCATGCATAAACAAAATTATTTTTCACTTTATAGTACGAATTGTTTAAGAAAAGTATGTCTTTAAAGGTTTTTTTCTTTTAAAGTATCTTTTTCGAGTTATTTCGATGTTCGGATACTTTTTTCTCAAGCTAATGTTTTATGACCCTAATCCTAAGGTGTTCTGCAACCAGTCAAAGGACATATCGTTGCAGACTAGTATTTTAGGATAAAGAAGTCCATATTAAAAGTAAATTTTGAAATATGCTTTTAAAATATATAAGCATATAGAAATATATGAAAATAACAATAGAATATTGTATTGTCACCCGACTTACGTCGCTATGCAAAATGTCATCATTGTATGACGTCCAGACATGGGTTAAATTGACGTTGCAAGATTTGAGGACACCACGAATAATGGTGAACTAAAGAAAGAAAACTTTGTTTTAAGCTTGGTTCATTGTACATGTTGTCACTAGTAGACAAATGATCTAGTCGTTTTGTTGTCATTATCTTAAACGAAAGAAAATATTGGTATAAACTTCAGAAAAGTCGGTACATGGAACGAGAAAGTAAATTTAAGACAATCAATAGCCAAGGGAACTTTAAAGGTTCGTTGTCCATCAACACAGTCCGTGGTATTTATCAGCATATCTCTATTGCTGTTTGGAAGTTGCAATCTAGTTGTCCGTGTCCAAACCCAGGTAGGGTCATGTTTTTTTTTTTTTCGTTTTTGTTTCACGCACTATTTCTAAATCCATATATTTGTTATTAAGGCTCAATCAAATTGGGGTTTCCCGACATTTTCGTTTTACGTCAATTACTAAAATTTCAATAGAGAAAAGCAAATCAACTTTCACGGACCAATGTTCGTTTCGTCCTACAATAATGAATACAATTAGAAATAATTTAATGCTAGTAGTAACTGCAGAACTGTGTACAGACACTTTTGGGACATTATTTTTGTCCCAAAAGTGTCTGCATACAATCCTGAGTTTATTATTAATATTTTATTAAAACTAATTGTACTCATTATTGAAGAACGAAACGAACTGTGGAACGTGAAAGTTGATTTGCTTTTCTCTACTGAAATTTGAGTAATTGATGTAAAACGAAAAAGGCGGGAAAATCCACTTGGATTGTCTTAACATTTTTTTTTTGCTCTTTCAATATTTTTATGTAACGGCTTTGCCACCTGTTATTTTTGAAAAAAGCAAAAATACACTGTAAAAAATAGTTGTGTTAATTCAACACAATGCGGTGTCCCAGCGTGACTACCACTTTTGTGTGTTAAATCAACACAACACACGGTGTTGATTTCGGTACTGCGAAAAAAAAGTTACGGAGGCAATGAGATTTGAACATGAGTTGTTCAGTTAGAAGTTGAGCGTCTTACCGACTGAGCTAAATCGTCGGACAGAAAATGAAGTAGATGCAAACGATATTTAATGAACAACATTTGAATTAAACGACTACACTATAGATTTAAACAGTGTATGGGTTCAAATATATGTTGTTGAACCCCCAAAACATACTAAGTTACTTGCACGACTTATGACATGCTTTAATCACATCCTATTTGTCAATTGGAAAACAGAATTCCCATTCATTGAGAATAATTCTATTTCTATGAAAGCAAGCAAGATGGCGGAAGCCAAACACTTGAGCAGCATTACTGCTTTCTGATCGTAATAATATGTCGAATGCTGCGCTTACTTTCATAGAAATGGAACATATTCTCAGTGAATAAGAATTGTGATCTCTAATTGACCAATGAAAAAGTGATTAAAACATGGCATAAGTCATGGGAGTAACTTTGTTTGTGTTTACGGTTCAGCAAGATTTTTCTAATCCTCTATATTGTTTCAATCTAGTACTCTTTCCGTCTGACGATTTAGCGAAGTCGGTAAGACGCTTGACTTCTAACTTAGCAACCCATGTTCAAATCTAGATACAGCCGTAACTTTTTTTTTCTTCCAGTACCGAAATCAACACCGTGTATTGTGTTGATTTAACACACAAAAGTGGTAGTCACGCTGGGACACCGCATTGTGCAGAATTAACACAACTAATTTTTACAGTGTAGTTCTCTTGTATTTTTATATCCATTAATACCCTGACCTGATGCGTTAGCGACCGAAGGTGGATTATTCAGTCAGGATAGATTTTTTTTATTACGCACACTATCAGACGCTTTTACATTAAAATTAAATAAGACGTGTTAAACGTGTATTTGATACTTAAAAGATAGTTTGGGTGGGAGGACATTGCTTCCGTCCTATGTTATTCTATTTGAGACTGGTACCTATACAATCGTGCCCTGACGCCAGAGGACAGTGTCATCTGGAAGCGTTATGATGAACTACAGAAAGAATAAAGAAAATTGCCAAACTGTAGGTGTGGAGTTGACGGCTTAGTGTAATGGTTACTAGTATTGGATTAATAACAATCTTGCCAGGGTTTGATACTGGACGAATTTTCTTAGATTTTCGATGAACTTTACTTTTTTGTTTGTAATTATAAATAGTTGACGCTCTTCATGGACATTGGTTAGAAAAGGTTAGACGCGCATTTTCAAAATTTTAACCACTTCACGGAAATAGGTTAGGAAAGCCAGGTTAGATATTATTTATTATAGGAGATGGAAACACCTCACATTTACTACATGTATATTCACAATCCTCATAAGTACGCACATTCATAAGTTTCCTTGCACTGTTTCGCATTTTCAACATTTTCCTGTAGGCTTACCTTGCTTGCCACCTGTTACCGTAAAAAAACAAAAAAGGATATTGTATCTATACACACATTAATGTCAAGTTAGCATCAGCGAGCGAAGGTGGGTTAATTAAAGTCAGGTTAGGTAAATATTGTATTATTACGGACACTACCTTAAAAATTAAAATAATCCTGTTAAATGTTCACTTGATACTTCAAAAGTAGTTGGGGGAAAGAATATGCTTCTGCCATATGTAAAGCGATTGGGATACGCAAACATGCGCAACAAATACTTTCTAAAGTGTCTTGGCCATCATCTTAGGTAATCGACAACATGGGTCATAAGTGGCAATACGCGAGAACAAGGGAAGTAGTTGTGTAGATCAGCACATGTGCATTACTCAAGGATTATTTACATAGAGTTAGGAATATAAATAGATGGAACCTTAGGCTGTTTTGTTGGAGAGGTGAATGAAGCCAAGAGATGGAAGGGACGAGGCATTTCGGCCATATTAACTGGCCCCATATTTAGAGACCCTATTTTCCGAGTATTGCCTCTCTGAGGTGCACTCATCCTCCTATCGAAAAAGGCAGTCCTCACAGTACTCGGTATAGGGGGACTCTAATGAGGCCACACAAGATGGCTGCCGATGAACCGTAATTTGGCTTCATGTGACATCATGTATGTTCTCTCTATTTTCTTCCTAACTCTATGATTATTCATCTCCACAAATATCCAGATATATATATATATATATATATATATATATATA
>JAGDQP010000059.1:83858-95425 GCA_022664845.1 Lepisma saccharinum
ATATACAGGTAAAACATTTCCTCCTGATTAGCTGCATAGTATATGACGTATCAGGAAGATACTGAAGAGTGAAGCAAAGAGTATCCGTTTCGAGAAATCAGTCTGTATACTAGGACTGGAAATCGCCAGCTAGCTAGCGACAACCACAACTAATCAGGGCAAGTCATGTTATTACAATGCCACTCACTACAGAGGATCTAGTAACGACGGACACGCATGCGGGTGCAAAAAAAAAAAAATACTGGAGACCCGTGGATGCATCGAAACGTAACATTCTACGACTGATTGACTCCTTGAGCATTTAAATGTCGAAGAGAAATACTGAATATCGATTTTGCTTGCTGTTGCGTTCCCCTGACACTAGGTGTGCTACTGTCATTCAGATTTACCTGTCAGGCGCTCGGCGAGTTTCTAAGTTTCCCGCAAAATCTTACAACTTACGTCATCACACATTGCAATATCGTAATTCAAAAGTGTTCACTATTGTCCGGAATGGACCCATCTGCGCAATCATAAGTGACTCAAAAAGGAATAGCAAAGATGAATTGTAAAAAAGCCATACGTGGTTTTCTTCGTGCAAATAAAGTACATCCGGCAAATACAATTAATGAAGCAGAAAGTACAGCAGAAAATTCGGTTTCACAAGAAGAGTTAGTGTTGAATATAGTGGAGCCTTCTCTGGAGTCAATTCGGGAAATACAAAGAACTTCACGACACAATTCAAATTTATCCTGGCAAGATATCTGCAGAATATGCCATACAGGTGAAAGTCAAGAATCATTAATGACACCTTGCAAATGCAAGGGGACTACAGGAATGATTCATTCATCATGCTTGAGGAAGTGGTTGCATGAGAGTCAGAAAACAACTTGTGAGCTGTGTGGTTACACGTATCAATTCGAAGAACTTCGAATGTTTAGAAACTGTCTGGAGTCTGTCTCTGTTTGGTGTAGAACAATCAGATTTTCTACTGAAGGCAACAACTTACGTTTGGATATAATTTTTTTCTTAGTATTTACGCCCATTTGTGCAATAAGTGTATATTTTTGTGTATATATTTACATGAATTTTGCTACCCAAACAAAGGAGTATCAAAACAAAGCTCGGTGGTCTGTTGGTGGTCTTTTCCTTGTAGTATTCTTTCTAATTCTCTCATATTGCTTGTGGTTTTATAATGAAAGCTCTTATTATATTAAATCATGGAAAAAGTTTCGGGCAACAATGGTTTATAAGAGGCTTTTACCGTATAGAGCAGTTGGACAAAGTGAAGAAAATGTTGATTCTGAGATTTTGTTTTACACTTAAGTACTTTCTAAATAAAAAGTTTAATCCAATAAATGACACAACAAAAATGTTAGTCAAAAATATTACATTCTTTTCAGATTCTATTGGATTAAGTACAGCATGCATAACGTTTTCTTAGTGGAAATACAAATGTGGTGATATTTTGTCAGTGTACCATCCACCGATGTCAACGGGGTTAGGTTAGGCAAAGTTATTTTAGGCATTACTATAGTAGTGACGGACCAATTTTAAAATCACTAAAACCAAACCAAAATCACTTAAACATATTACGTGTTCATGGGAGGCGAGCGGTTTACGCAATTGTTTTCTTGCAATTTTCGTAGATTATCTTTAATTAGTGACCATACGAACGTGGAGGTTAGGTAAGGTTAGGTGCGGTCTTGTATCTTTACAAAATATATTTTTATATGTTCACATTTATTATTAATAATTCCTTCTTTAAATTTTACGTAAATTGTCTTAAATTTCTGAATATATGAACGTGGATGTTAGGCAAGGTTAGGTGAGATCATGCATCTTTACAAAATATATTTTGAGACATATTCACAATTACCTTCAGCACACAGGCCTGTTAAGTTATTAACTCTCCCAATTTCCATTAGAAAGTCGTGTACAATTGTTTCGGGGCCTTTTCCTTTCCTTACATAAATACTCTGCTAAATAACCTTCAAAATGCACTTTCCCTCGTCATTTCTATACGATTCAATAATACTTACGCAAGAAATGTCATAACCATCACAAAGACGCGCAAGAAATGTCATAACCATTTCAATACTGCCTTACAGCCTTCCACATGGCAACAACTTTAACTCTACGCAAAATAGTTCCTTCCGCCACAACATGCAGTGCGTCCTAAAACATCTTAAAAACACACTAAACAATATTATTATTCACTTATAATGTTACGCACATTTCTATTTTGCTCCCAATTACTCATAAACATCACACAATTATCTCAATTCATCCTGTAAATTTTTTAAAATTGGTCCGTCACTACTATAGTTAACCCTTATTTTAATTTTCATAAGTTTTAATAGATAACTTTATACCAGAATCCAAAGAAGGACCGCAAACTTCAAGTGCTATTTTGTCAGTGTACCATCCACTGAATGTCGAGTAGGTTAGTTACTCATATATAACAAGAGAGAAAAAGCCGTGCAGATAGTGCAACTGGGCGTCTGGCATTACTTAATGAGTGTTGAAACTTGTAACATTTGTTCCGTTTCTCACCCTTACCTCAGAATGTAAGAAGATATAACGACAAACGCGTTTTACCATTATTTCTTAACTATCTGCACACGACCACTTCTAATATATCCAGCATCGTGAAAATCGCATTGGAGACAGTGTGGTGACTACTGCAATGGTCACAGATCCCAGAAAGTAATTGAGTAATTACGATAATCGTAAACATAAAATAGTAACCATTGGTTAGATGGAGGTTAGGAGTCAGGTTCGTTTTTTTTATTGCGCACACGATTTACTGTTAATAAAATAGTGATCATTCGTTTGGTGAAGGTTAGAAGTCAGGTTCGACTTTTTCTTTATTGCACACACAATTTACTACTACCAAATTAGTGATCATTGATATCCAAAATTATCATCAATCAAATTACGTAACTTGTCCGTAATATTAGCTGTCAGCCCTAAAACTTACCGTTAATTAAAAGAAAAGAGGGCATTCTGAACTGAAGTAGTGTTGCAAACACATATAACGTGCTTTCATACTGCCGGCATCTTTGATATCCCTTCAACTTCAAGGCCCTATTCCTTGAAAACTACTCCACTAAACTTCATTCCGCCTACATAATTTTAATTCTTTCACATTGCCGAACAAAAGATTAATATGCATTCTACCTATAATTTTTCCATTTTCTGACTCCTAGTTTCACTATCTGTAACAAGAAAGGTTATTTGAATTATTTATGGTGAAAGTTTAAAACATAATTGAAGGGTTGAGCGAGAGACTAGGATAACTCACACCCTGGTCCAAATTGAGTTTTTGATGGAATAGTAATCTATTGCCATCTACCGACTTTTGCGCGAACCACTGGTGGGGATGTCTTGGTCGTGGAGTGCGGAATAAGAAAAAGTATGAAGACGGTCGGTGTCCTTTTCAGATTGTTGTTTGCATTTTTCTTTGTGTTTCAAAAAGTTAAAATTGTGGGTTAGCGTAGCCCTTCAGTTTTTCTCCAAGGAAACATACATATCTCACAAAACTGCGTGAACCTAACCTAGGATGACCAGATATCTCATTTTTAACGGGACTGTCCCGTTTTCTTTTTACATGTCACGTTGCCACGGCAAATTGGTAACGGGACGCCAAACGTCTCGTTTCTGTCCTCCTAACAATTGCCTGGCTGAGATCAACATAACGCACTCACGGCTAGACGCTGAGTGTTAAAGCATTGAGATTGTTGTAAGCTTTGCATTCGCTGTGGCAAGCACAAATACTGCTGTTTAAAAAATCTTATCAATTGTAAATTCTCTATGGGCTCATCAGAAGAATCGTTTTGTAGCAGAAATGAGATTCAGCATTTGCTCTTGGTAAGCCTCTCAGAATCTTAGTTGTAAACAATTTCATATTATGTTGTTAAATAATATTAAACTCTTGCAATATTAATCATTCATCAGACAAATACATGGTAAATAGCAATATTTATAATTATGAACCCAACGCCTCAGATTACGTAGACTGTTAAAGTTTGTGTAAGTTTGTATCAAGTCAATAGTTATTACTTGATTATGTCTTCCTAACAATTCTTGTCATTTAAAACATTATTGTTAAGTTCATAATTTAAGTGTCCTGTTTCGTCCAATTTTAGCCTAAATTTATCAAATATCCCGTTTGGAGTTTTTTTTTGTTACAAAAATCTGGTTACCCTCCCCTAACCTAAAAAGTTGTAAATATCCTCCTGAAAAAGTTAATGACGTTTCGAAGAAAAAATAATTTTAGCGATTTTGTTCTATTGGTAGACAACTATGATTATCTTTTATTTAAAATTTCATAAATAAACGTTGACAAACAGAAGAATTTCTTACTTTTAAATTTTACTTTTTACACAAAATTTTACATTTTTATTGTATCTTCCTATCAAGTAATCAAATTTAATAAAAAGTGGAAAGTGGTTACCAATGAACCTTTTGCTTCATATTTCGGTAACGTACATCTTATTAAAAGTAAGAATTTGGATCACGGGAGTACGAATATGTCCAATTTGGAACTTTTAAACCTGGTTACTAGAAAATGGAGTATATTTCAAGATATGTAGAAGAAGAGGGAGGACAAGATAAAAAGGAGAAAATGTCCTACAAGGGGAGGACGTCTAGTAACCTTACTTCAGATAACTATAGCTTAGGTCGAACATTTTCATAAGACTTCTGGTAGTGGTACGTACATCTGTTAATCTTATCGTTCTATTTCAACAGCAATTTTGTGGCTATGAGCCTAATTTATTATAATTTGTACTCAAAATGTCAATATTCTTTTTGTTTGCTTCATGTTATATACCGGCCATGACCTTCAAGAATATTAGGTAAAGTGAAAGTTGTGTATTTAATAACGGTTTATTTAAAGAAGAGTGATCTAACCTTCTCGATTTATTGTCGGACAGATAAAAATAAACTAACTTCACCTAACCTAATCTTAGCTTTCTTCTACGTCAAATCATCCAACACTGGTTGCATTAACTTACTATATGGCTTACGGAGCTCGCAAGTTCATCGTTGCAACAGAAACGTTCTCAATAGGATTCTATCCTGAACAAGATCAAGTCAGTTTTTATCACAAATACCTACTTATCGAAGATCCCTTCTCATATTATCATCCCAACGTCGTCTCGGTGCTCGTAACGGTCTCTTTCCCTGCGGTTTACCAACAACGATGGATCAATATTTTAGAAATATCTGATTTTTATGGTACATGATTTCCTACGTGTCCTAGGATATCAGAACCAGTTTTATAAAATGGTATGCACTTATTTTTCCAACATGGTGTTTGTTCCAGTAGCAATTTACGCCCTCCTTCCATACGAATCACGATGTCTAATTCTGACCGTGTGCATATTTCTCCATGTCGGCATTTGTCCACCGGCTCTCACATCTATGTTTGAGAAATTACTACGTCGATCACAGTACTAATCCCTCCATCTAGCGATGGAATATGATTGTAGAAAGGGCCTATTGGCACAGCATTGCTGTGTCGTTCACACGCTTAGTATACAAGACCCACAGAAGCAGCCGAAGGGCGTGAATATTCAACTCTCCAGCAGGGAGTGAAAGTTCTTACGAGTAGGAAAATGGTCTTTGGCTCGTCTTCAAATGAAACTTCCTTACCCCGAATATTGTATTCACAGAATAACGTTAATAACTGCAAGTGACTGGATGTAAAAGACAATTCAAAAAATAATATGTGTTATTAATTGTTTCAGCAACACTCAATTAAAGTACATTGTCGATACCGATCCTCTTGGTTTTTGATCGCCTGTTTAGACGGTTTCCTAGATCATTTTTCTCATCACCTTTCTATCACACTTAATTGCGTTTATCTGATTCCTTAGGGTATGTTAGGGTAGGTTCAATAGGTCAAACGGGTAAGGTTGGATAACCTTTTTCTCCTCAACTGCATTTGTTCTATATCTTATAATAACTTTTAATGCTTATAAAAATACACTCTTTAGAAACAACTTAAAGCAAACATATATCTGTTGTTACATAAGTACAAAACTTTAAATACATTCATAAATATTTAGGTAGTCTCCTGTCTGGCTCACACCAAATCCTCCGATGTTATTTGCTCTTCTTCAGTTGATGGCACTTCTCTAAGCTTCATCCCAGGACTAGGAAGTACTACTTGAACTATGCTATGCCTTTTGTACCAAAGATACCATGCACTCAACTGATGTCTTAATCTTACCACTATCCAAATCGTATAGACAAAATCAATTGCAGACATGAATAAGAGAATCCCCAGACTTGTCCATTGCAGTGGAACCTTTCCTGGGCGATCAAGTCTTGTGTAATGCTTAGTAGCTACAACACATATATACGTACAGAGAGCAGCCAATGGGGTGAAAGCTATGAATGCAGCAATATCAAACCACAAACTTCGAGCAAGTTCTGGACTTCCAGGATTTTTTATCCATAAGCATACTGATCTACATACACTGTATTTTGGTACTCGAACAGTGGTGTATTCATAACCACATAATTCACAAATGCTTTTTCCTGATTCCTGTAGCCAGTGTTCCAGACATGAGATATGGATTAAACCCATCGTTCCTTTGCAGTAACAGGTGGCCAATAGTTTTTCACTGCTTTCAGCCTGTTGACATATACGACAAAATTCATCCTTAAGTTCTTCTGCCCCGGTTTCTCGATTGGCAAAAGACCGACTACTCTGTGGTGACGTCATCCGAGAATAAGTTAATAAAACTTTCTTCACAAGTCTTAGAATACTGAACGATTGAAGCTAACAACTGTATTTCTTGTTTAAACCGATTCGAAATCCTGAAATTTATTTGCGGTTATTTCTATTGAAGATTTAGGTTCTTTTGATAGAAGATGTGGGTCTCAATCATTGTTACTAAATGAAAACTTTGAATATAGCCTAAAAATGTTATCGTCCATTCAATTAAAGAATCTTGAACGTTTCAGTTTTCAAGTGTAACGTGTTATTGAAGAAGCTCAGTGTAATGTTCCCATAGCTATAATACAACAATATGCTCTTGAATCGAACAATGACTTAATTTAAAATATTAAGAATCGAATTCATCGTACTTATATTAACTGAATGACTTATTCTCTTTACGATTTTATATATACGAGTTTCTAGTTTGAATCTTTCTTTCTTTCTAGTCTATCTTTACTGATAATTCATAGAAGAAAAATATTTTGTATGGTGTGGGCTGATTTTACCCCCTCTTGGTAATAGGTGTAACCCATCGTTGTTATAGGACAAACGTCATTTATGTTTCAAATGTGATACATTATAAAAATGCTTGTGTTTGAGCATATTTTACTGTTAGTGTTAAAACCTTATTTCGTTATCAGATGACTATATAAAATTTTTCTTATTCATGTAGTAGACAAAATTTAGACATATAAATGTATAAACAAATAAATATAAAATTAAACTCCAATTAATAATGCAAGCATGTCTCAAATGTAACTCCCCCCACCATGGGTACTACATGTAGCACATACGAGCATGGTATTCCTATGGTTAATATTATAGCTATAATATTCATGTCATAAATTTTACCTCAGCCAAATAAATGGTAACATAGAAATTGGCTGAGAAATAGAATTGACATAATTGATTGTCGGCCTAGCTGAAGAACATCTAAGTATGGACATGATAACAAGAAATCAGGAAAATGATAAACTACGGGATGGACTTTCGATACCATCTGGGCCTAGGAAAAACTTACGGCAACAAAACATTCAGATCCAATTATAAACGAATGGACTAATAATTTAGTTAATTAATTATCACTAAATGTAACCATTTTATATCTGACGATCTATAGATAATTCTAACTTAAGCTAACTTTTATATGTTTGAAGGAATTGTGGGAATATGTAAAGTTGAGCCGTAATGCCTGGCAACCCTTGATCTAGTAACAAAACCCTAGTAGACCTCTCGGTGGGAAGATCATCAAACATACTAAAAGTGCCTCTCATCTTCAAACGTTTTGATAGAAAATGAATAACACAATTTATATATTCGTTTGCTGGGCGGCGTGTGTGAAAGTATTTCTACAACGACCAGTTTACTTAATTCTATGGGGTCGATGGAACATAGTGCCGATCCTAATTTTTGTAGAAATTGATCTTTATCTCGTAATGCGGGTTAACATAAACCGTGTCTATCATTTTAGTCATATTCGTGTTTATTACAAGCCATGAAATACAAGATAATGTGCTACCCACTTGACAGACAATTTAAAGGAGAGGCAAACAACAAAATAAAAAAGTTTTTATCGAAAATTAAGCGATCTAATTTATAACTTTATAGTCGATTTATTACAATAGACTAATTTAATTATTAATAATGTGCTGAACGAACTGGAAAGCTTGTAAGTACGGAACTTATGTGTTTGGGAAAATGGGCAACGAATTACTCTTCCAAATATCACTTACTGAACATGAACCCGTGACCAAACTCACAGATAATGATCATGCTAACCTCTGTGAATCAGAGGTCTAATTTTTACAGTGGTGAACACAATTATCAGTTCTCTAAAATAAGGTGATAATGACCAATCTCACGAAGATAATAGAGGATAGTGTAAAGTCAACAAAGGACTAACAGGAACCAGTAACAAATAAAGGGAACAATATTACAGTTCTAATATAAATTCTTAATTGTATGAAAGATAATCTGAAGAAAGAGGTTAGGTTCTTAATTATGAAAAATTATCTTGTCTCCTTCGAATTTATGTTATCTATGAGAAGGATTATTAATAATCAAGGTCAAAAGGAAACTCGAATACGAGATAAGTACCGAGCAGAAAAAGGAGCGTGGTCAAAATAGCGGTATAAATAAAGCCAGGAGAAGATGTAAGGAAACTCAACAGAAACAATACTAGAAAATGGAGAGAATTGTAGAAAGGAAGAAGGAAATGTCTTCATTAAGGTGAACTAAAAAAAGATATGTAAGAGAAAGGAAAAACTTGAAGGTGTAGAAAGTACAAAAAGATGTGGAACTGCGAATTTGGCAAATAGAACTAATGAGTATAAAAACTGTAGCAGTAAGGTTTTACGTGAAACTGCTTCATTTGAAACACATTAAGATGGTTGAAGAAACGCAAGAAAGAAGGAAAGATGCATGAATTGAGAAGAAAAGCGGACATGGATTGATCTATTTAAAGAAGACTCCATTTAAATAGCAAAACGAAACTGAGAGATCTCCAGCGGACGTAGGTTCATGTACTTAACGAAAGCGACCACGGAAGATAATTAACCTTTTATGGACAATATTTACAGTTAAAACATAAAGATGAAGAAACATAAATATTTGTCATCAACATTAGTACGTGTCTATTATTAAGGAAGGACTTTCATTAGAAGAAAGAAGAATTAAGTAAAAGAGGACAGATGATGGACCATTTAAGTCAATTTACCTGAATTTTCAAAGTTTTAGGAAGAATGTAAATATACAGTTGCTGGGTTCTGGACCAGCACGTAGTAATATACGCAGCCAAAAAATGTAGCATTTAGCTATTTGTTCAACCTTGCAGATACAAATTGGGTAATGGTAACGTAAATTTAAAAGAACAATTTCTCATATCTCTGCCTTTTTATTTTAACGACAAGTAGTCCACTGATTTTCTTCCTTTCACACGTAGAGCACTTGTCTGGATAACCTGAACGAGTTTCATCGAACCATTTTGTGTATTTGTTACATTTTGTCGAGTCTTTTATAGACGTCGTATTTTCATGCAGTTCTAGGCACTCAATACATTAATTTTCAATGTCATTAATGGAATCGTCACCGTCGTAAACGTAAGCAAAGCTACAGATGGCGATATGATGAAGAACAAGCCTTCTGTACGCCATCGGCTTGATTTTCGCAGACGATTTGTTTTCAATCCAGTATTTCGGGATATAACAACCTGTTTGCAATGCATTTGGTATTAGTGAAGTAGAAATTGGTAGGAATGAGTTCAATGAATCGTTTGGAGACATTGCTTCGTGAGTTTGTTTTTCTCGGGTAGTACTGGTACTGGTACTAGATGGTATTGGAGGACAATTTGGGGGATTATCAGGGGAAGTCCAAAAATGTTTATGGTACGTTTCGTACGGGAATTTGTACGCAACAGTAACATCTGGGTCTATAGGAGACAAATATACCTGCAAAAATTTTCTATTACGTCGAATTATGTTTATACAGATTTTGGTGCAGATAGATTTAGAGGAATGGAAACAATATAAAATATATTTGTAAAAAAATGTGTTGGTAACCCACTGCGCCAATCAAGACGATTCCGAATTTCTTAACTAGTCTAGCCAAGACCTATACAACAACACCTCAACTACCTCTCTACAACTTCTAATTCATGACATTTATTTCTTGGAGGGATACGTACGAAGTAGGGAACTTTATTGGGCATTTTGTTGGGTACGCTCTCAAGGAACATAAAAAGGGGAATAAATTTTTAATTTCGCCTATATGTTTAGTAGTTAGAAGTATAGTTAGATAGAAAACTACTACTCAGAGTTTATTATTATTATTATTCAAATGTTTTCATATATGAATAATTACAAAATAAACGAAACATACAAAGATTTACGAAAAATACAAATATGTAATATAACAAAACGAAAATTTATTAACGAAGAAGTTTCGTCTAATTGCTTTTGGCTTTTTCAAGTCAAAACAACATAGATACACCCTTACATGCTTGTACAGCATGTAAACATGCAGGTTGTAAGTACAACAAGGGAATTTTTTACGAAAAGAAATACATGAAAATAATTATCATAATAGACGTTAACATTACAAAATAACAGCCAGAAAAATAAAATATTTAACAGATCCCAGATAAACATCAACAATAACCAGAAGAGATTTATGTGTTGTTCCTATGTGATTTAAATAACTTGATGATATTTCTACAAGGTCCGTAGACCGCCGCCCGCTTGATCTTTTATAAGGTCGTGCCAAAACATCCCCTTCTTGTTTCTTAAAGGAGGTGTGTTTCGTGACGTCATGAAGATGCATCCCTTCTTGGGATTATTTGGTAAAAAAATGTGGCATCTCCCGGAGGGAGAAGTTGGTCTACTGCTCCCACGCTGACCAGACGTGTTGGGAAAAGAGAGCCGAAGCTTTCAACTGTGATCGCCATTGTCTTTTATTCACAGCAGCTCCCCAATTGTCCTCATTATGCTGGGTCAACACCGACAATTTTGAGCCGCCACCAGGAATCGAAATCGTTGTGTTTGTATACACATTTGTACTTTATTTGTTGTTGGGTTTGTTATAAGTAATTTCTCTATAGTAGTTATTTAATTGCTGTCAACATCTTCAACAGTCTGATGGGCTGGAAAGAACAGGCCCAGCAGTTATTTGGTTAGATGGATTCTGAACCACTTCGTGTGAAGACCATTACGGGGTTTGAACTTGTTGCTACGTTTATATGAGAACTACTCATGAACCTTGAAGCCATTTCAGCTTGAAAAGCTACACAATTAGTTTCCACTGAATGTGTCATATATATATATATATATATATATATATATATATATATATATATATA
>JAGDQP010000059.1:95435-216916 GCA_022664845.1 Lepisma saccharinum
ATATATATATATATATATATATATATATATATATATATATATATATATATGTATATATATGAGCTCAAATGTGAGACTTATTGGCCCCTACGCACAAGTTAAAGGGAGTGCCTGTTGAATTCCAGGGCTTCGGGTTTCGATTCCTAATGATAACAAAATAAGAACCCAAACTGTATATACGGACTGTGATGGTTCCGTGGTCCTGGGCTTCACACCCCAGTGCAAGAATTATCTCAGTTCTTTTGGGTTCGGTTTACCTAGCTCCTAGGGGTATGATAAGGGCTTTTAGGCCCGCTAGATAACCTTGTTCAAACCTAGATACACAGAATCTTTGGGGACACTTGAAGCCCCTTTTATACAACTCAAATGGGTTCATATAGAAAAATGATCACAAAATAAGTAACTTTTCAAAATTGATCCTATTGATTTCGCCAACTTAGGTTTTGGACACGGAGAAGAAGAAGAAACTCTGAAATACGTCACAGTTTACGTGTATATTGAAAATAGAGTAAAAATACAACAATGAAGTTCACGAACCTTGCACATCAAACTCTGGATGGATAGGGACGTTCTCGAGAGGTGTTCTTTATTCTCCATCTCCTGGATGATTGGAAACGAGAAACTAGTACTTGGAGAAATCCATGGTTCTACTGTGTGATGTAGGACCAACATAATAAGAGATTTTAACAGTATTCCAATTGTTAAAAGAAACGTTCCGAGAACAATGACATTGTTCAGTAGGGCAAATACATTTTTTTTCGTATTCGTCACCCCTACAGGAAAACATAGGACGTTAAACGAACAAGTATAATTTCATTTATTTATATTAGAAAAAAATCTTTTTTTTTTAGTAAGAATTCCTTTATCCTAAAATAGACACTAGCCTACAACTATGTTGCGTATACTGGTTGTAGAATACTTTATATTTTGGGTGACAATATCAGCTTGAGAAAAAATATCAGAACCGAAATAGATCGATTCTTTTAAAAACATACTTTTCTTAAACAATTCGTACAAAAAGTATTTAAAAAGGATCTGTTTATGCATGACTAAAAGAAAAGCGTGGGGCGCGCTCTTATATACAGCCACTCTATAAATTCTTGAATTAGCGTGGCCACTTTTCTTTGTAATCATGCATAAACAAAATTATTTATTATTTTTTTCGAGTTATTTCGACGTTTTGATACATTTTCTCAAGCTAATGTTTTGTGACCCACATTCTTAAGTGTTATGCAACCAGACAAACGCAAGATCGTTGCAAGCTAGTATTTTATTTTAGGATAAAGAAGCCTGTATTAAAAATTATTAATATATGCTTTAAAAATATATAGAATTATATGAAAGTAACAACGGAGTATTTAATTGTCACCCGACTTACGTCGTTGTGAAAAATTTCATCTTTGTATAACGTCGGGAAATGAGTTAATATTACAAGATTTAAGGACACCACGAACCATTGTGAACTAAAGGAAAGTCTGTAAACAGCAGTGGCTTCAGAGCAATGCATCCACTAGTGGGCTTCATTAGCACGTAAGTTTTATTTTCTTTCCTTAAAAAAATGTTCTTTAATCCAGTATTCTGCATATGTCCCTGTGCTTCATAATGGGACAAAACTGACAGTGTGTCCGTTCACTTTCCGAGACACAGCCAGAAACTGCCAAACATAAGGGAAGTACTTGCATCTGCATGACGTCTACGAAAGAAAGCGGGCGGTGGTCCTTGATATTTCTCAATGAATTATGAAGATTCCTACAGTCGTTGTCATGTCATTTTGTATTGGTTTGACTTGATAAAGCCTAAAGCAATTAGGTGAAACGTCGTCGTTTATACATTTTCGTGTTATAAACTTGTAGTTTTCATAATGCCCACAATACGTGACGCTAAACTGTATATTTTAGTAAATACAAACTGTTGTTTAAGCAAGTTTATTTGTATGTTATGTTTTAAGATACAAGAGCAATTAACACCTTGTGCTTAAGAAAATATATTTCCTTTTATGATGTTTAAAACGTGACGAAAAAATATAATATTGTTTGTAAAAAGCAACTTGATAGGCCTTTCTTATTTGCTGTTGTCCTTAAACATGTATACGGTTTATATACAATTAAAATACTAGAGAGCTAAATATGGACAAAATAATGTTAATTTGCTTAGAATTATCCTATATGACGCGCAATATTACACATTATAGTTGGGCAATAGTGTGCAGACGTAGAGGTTTGGTTTCTCATTCACCATTAATTACTTTGAATACATTTCATCCCAAAGATATAGTCGATTTAAACCCTAAAGAGGAAATGCGAGTAAAATAAATTATTTGCGAATTCAAAGAAGCAAGATATCACAATCCTTCTGTTAATAGTTCAGAATTCAATCACTTATAAGGCATCAAAACGAAGTGCAGGCATACCCAGCACACATCATGCAACTAAGACTATCTCGACTGGGTCATGCTAATTTGTAACGTGCTTCTTGGAAGAAGTCACTATACAGCAACGAAATCTACCAAACGCGTACCACAATCTGTTAACTCAGGGGAACAGTGGTTGCCTTCGGTCCACTGGACTGACAGATAACAGGACACAAAACTAGGTCATAATTAATATAAAATTAAATCATACTAAGCTAAGATGTCGCAGGATACCACATCTAGACATGCTACAAAGCAGAGGAAGGTATATTTTAAGTCTAGAGCTTCACTGTGGCAGACCCCAAGAAAAAGGGATGCATGTTGCTAAAAATAAACTTAAATCCAGGGGACAGGAGTAAAGCATCTCAAGGACAAAGCAAAGGTTGATTGAAGTGTGTAAAGAAAGAAGAGTTAAGTCTGTTATGAAGGTAGAATATTTACGCAAAAATAATATTTAACAGTCACGAAAAACATTCTTCAAACTTAGATCAACAAATAAAAGCACACACTTAAATAAAAAACTGTTAGTAAAATAAACTAGTGGACCAGTGTTCAACACTCTTCTGAAATTGTATCTATATATTCATCCTATTTCGGGACTACAGTGGCCAACAAACCCCGCTTACCTTCGGGAGACGGTCGCATCTGACAGAAACTACAATTCAAAGCATCTAACCTGTAACCTCATTCTTTACCATTCCCCTTATTTGGGCTCATGAGCATTAAAGTATGCAGTTAACCACCTTATCTGTGCGCAATGACAAATAATATTCTCGATAAAAAATAATACATATATCTCGCAGCGCCGGGGAATACCTCTACCCAACTGGAATTTGGAATTCGCTTCCAGTCTCAATAAAATTACGAGGGCTGATCAACAAAGCTTGAGACTGATTGTTGTACCGCAGTTTCCTTTGATGCCGAATGCCGGCATGTTTGATAGTTGAAAGAGTTGTGTTTCATGTATATTCTCACTAGGTGGCAGCATTGTCGTATCGATAGGTTGGGAGTAATCCACTGTGTTTTAGACACTGCAAACATTTCGCCTCATAACGTGCTGTGTATATGCATACAATGGAGGTTACACGAGAAGAACAGTATGGAGGAATAAAGTTTTGTTTTCGCTTTAACCATACAGCTTCTGAAACATACGAAAAGCTCAAGCAAGCTTACGGTGAAAGTGTATTACCTCGAGCAACAGTGTTTCGGTGGTTCAAAGAATTCAAGGAAGGACGAGTTTCATGCGTTAAGCAAGGTGGACCTGGTGTTTCGGCCTCTGCTGTGACAGAAACAAACTTCAATACTGCTGCTGTGATTGTCCGTGAGGATCAAAGGATAACATTACGTAAACTAAGTGAAGTGTTGCGAATTTCAGATGGTAGTGTTTTTTTCAATAATACACGATCACCTCCATACGTTCCGTGTTTGTGCCCGTTGGGTACCATGACTGTTGACTCCGGAACAAAAGGCTGTGCGAGTTGAGACTTTCCGTGAGGTGCTGCGTTCCTTTGATGAGGGAGGAGATGAGTTTCTTCAGGCAATTATCACTGGAGATGAAACTTGGTTACATCACTACGATCCAGAGGGAAAGCAAGCCAGCACAGTGTGGAAATCACCAGGTTCTTCCACACCAAAAAGGCGAAATCTGCAGGAAAGGTTATGGTAATCACGTTTTTTGATTGTAGAGGAATGATTTACCAGCATATAGTTCCCCCTCACACTACTTTTACAGGGGCATACTACACTTCCGTTTTGGCCACACTGAGGAAGCACATTGTGAAGAAGCGACCTGAACTTCATCAAAATGGTGGAAGACTTCATCATGACAACACACGACCTCACGTCGCACTTCCAGTTATGGAATATTTAGCTAGATTCAACAACACTTCTGTACCACATCCACCTTACAGTCCCGATCTCATTCCGTCCGATATTTTTCTGTTTCCATCGCTGAAGGCAAAGCTCCGCGGTACTCACTTTGAGAACTCTGAAGCAGTGGTGAAGATGTGTGAGGCGATTCTGAAGGACATATCAAAAAATTGCCTGCATCACGTGTTCCAGGAATGGCAGGAACGGTATAAAAAGTGCATTCACTCAGGAGGGGAGTACTATGAAAAAGATCATGTGAACATAGAGTTTGAGTAATAAACACATGTGTAAAAAAATCAGTCTCAGTCTTTGTTAATGAGCCGTCGTATATTATTTTAATGAGAGACACTCGACAACTGGTCCAAAAGTGTCTTTACATGCTCTTCTTAATAAAGAAAATTTAAGATGTACGAAACGCTGTCATGGTTTTTAATCACAATGTTCAAAACCATGGCTGTATTTCCATGGCATCTTATTTATATTAGAATCGAGATAATTTACATATTATTTTGTTACTGAATTCACTGTTTAGAAACGATCAATACATATCACAACAAACCAAATATCTTAATGACCTTGTTTACAAAGAAGGGAAAATGCGGATAATTTATTTCGTACAGTGCTGTTTCTTTGAGTTAAAAAACTCATATATCGATGCACAGGTCTAGTTAGCTTTGAGAAGTGATAAATAAATCTATAGTGCTTACAATATACATGACAACAAGTTAGCAATATAAAGACGATTCTACCCTCAACTGAAAGTCACATTATGATTATCGGTTATGCATCCAACGTTATCAGTTTCAGTAGTGGTAGTGATTTAGTGAGGACCTGTACTAAAATCGCTCCTGAAAGTGTGGTATTTTTGGAGGGAGAAAGGAGAGGAACAGCATTGGTGAATAGGCTAACTTATTCCCAACACCGGGAAGTTATTTTTAAGAAACTGCGATACCCGTCCGATTTTTTTCTGGAAGAGATAATGCGGTTCCAAGTTCCCAGTGCTACTGTTATGGGATAAACATTAGACGCTTCTACATCATCTGAAGAGAACCTACATCACTCAAGGTACTGACCGAAGTACTTCCGGTGATTTTGGATGAAAGAATGCTTTCAAGTGAAAAGTATTATTAAGTCCGAGACTCTGAAAATTATTCTATTATATAAGGATCCAGTACAGGAAGACATGCAGGGCTAACGCGCTAATATCTCCAGTGTCACTAGGAATGGGTGCATGAGACTATGGGAGACATTAACCTTGCCCATGGGGGTTCGTTGGGCCTCACCATTCCCTCTCCAAAAATCGTTTGTGCCTAGAATTTTGAAGGGAAGATTTTTGCCATGGCCCCCCGGGGGTCATTGACTCCCACCCGCGACAATCGGAATGGGACTCTGGTGTGCGACCCCTTCACAAGTCCTGAAAAGAATAAACAGATGGAAAAACAAAACAAACTGAATCGCCTTCAAAATGATCGTTAGCGAACAATAAGTTTTGAGAACAATTCAAGATTATCAACATCAAATAGAAACTCGATTGAACCGAAATCAAGACAATCAGAAAAAAAAAAACAGAAACAGAAAAAGGAACATTAGAAGAAATATGACAATAAGAACTTTGCATGTGAGGAGACGGAGGGTAGCGAGGATGAAACGGAAGAAACAGAGGGTAGGAGCATAGAATCGCCTAAGGTGAGAAGAAAAAGATCAAACTTGGGGGCCTGTATTCCCAGGCTCTACAGAAGAAAGAAAAATCGAGGACACCCACTGACGAGAGTAAAACAACAACTCATAAACAGAAATCAGGTGAAGAAAGGAAAGAGAAGGGAGAAATGACCGAGAATAAATCAAAACAAAAATTTACACCAACTACTCTATATCAACATTTGCATCTGGATTACAACTTGTCAAGTTTGGATGAACACAATCTGCTAACTGCTGCCCTAAGGATTGTTCTAAGATTGATGCATCCCTGTGGAAAAAATCAAGTTTGTAAACATCGAAATAGATGAACGTGTCCTAGTAAATTGTACATTTAATTAAGTATATAATTTATTTTGATAGTATGATTCATAAGTTTATAAATACAAATAATTTTAAATATGAAGATAACATTGGAAGTCCATTTACATTTATTAAATAATTTTGCTGTACGATCGCTTGCTGTAGCCACATCTCCAAGATGTACTAGTCCATCAGTTCTAGAAGTCATAATCTTTACCTCTATAAAAATTAGAGAAATACAATTATTAACATCATAACCGTACCTAGAAAGTAAATGTACAAACCTAAAGCAAATATATAAAACGCAAAAGGACAAGTATTGGGGGTTAATGACAACATTTCATTTGTTTATTATTTTGATCTTAAAATAGTGTTATATATTGTTCCAAATTAACAACATTTATTCACAATATTATATACTGTAAGGGTTATTTATACAGTGGTGCAACCCAATTTTCAAATTACGTGCGAAAACGAAGCCAATGATCAGAAAATGTTTGGTTTTTAGAACAATTTTCAAACATAAATACATGTATTTGTATATCCTTCCAAATAATTTTTGTTTGACACAATCTCCGAGAAACTAGGGGAAATATTTTTCTGCTAATATCAATTTTTACCAACCTTTGTACGAAACATATGTAGATACGTTTATTTAAAATATGTAGTATCGGTAAATATCCATCTTTGTAACGTTTTTGTTACCTGTTTCATGATTTTTTTTCACCATGAAACGATAAGCCACTTGCATAGGTTAGTAGGAATTTCTTTCTCACGAATACATTTACATTTCTGCGTGGAACTAATTCCTGCAGCGTAAGAAAACCTACACTCTGAGGGATGATGTGCTTCGAGAAGTACAACGAGAAATAGAGCCTACTCTGTTCACGACTTCCTTACAACTATCTTAGGTATCTAGCTGATTTTTGTGTTCACATCCACTTTGACGTAGCGTAGAATATATATATATATGTCTCGTTTCAAGTGATAATGTAATATTTCATACAAAACATTAAATTAACCAGTGAGCCCTCAAAATATTTGATAAAAATAATTTCTACTTACGCTTTTTTTCTCGTGATCATTTGATTGCCTTCTCAAAAGTAGAAAGTTGCTTTACACTATACGCTGTGCACTTTGCTACACTTCCTTTATCACCGCTAAATAGATGCGACTTGTTACCGCGGTCTAGTCTGTAATGTTCCAATCTTCGCATCATGATTGAGCAAGCATAAAAAAGTGTTAAAAGCTATCCTGATGAGATTTTACAAGATTTTGTCAGTTTCTCTAGATGAATGGTATGGTACCACAATCAATGTCGGAATGGTACCACAATCAATGTCCTGGCTTCTAGCTTTCCCATCTCTGCCTTTGGATGACTGTCGACGGATGTATTCCTTCAGAGTGAAGGCTTAGAATGAAAGTTGCCATGTTAGTCTGTTAAAATATTTAATAAATTAAAGAATTAGTTACGTTTGGGAAAATAGTATTGTACAGCATTTACTGAATGGGGCAAGTCGTATAGATCCCCATTTCATGAAAATCAGTGAAATATGAAAGGTGTTCGCTTTTCAGACAATTGTATAGTCAGTGCTTAACGAAGATAAAATACTCTTTTCTGCAAATTTCTACATATTTTCCACAACTTAAGCGTATGCGCGAACAAACGTCTATGTTACATTTTGCCTGTATTGAGAAAAGCGGGAAAGAAGTTGAAACATTTCCACAGAGCGGTGTGGCGCTGATGTCACATAGATTTTTGTTCCATCAATCTAACACGTGTTTGAAACGGCTACTTTTTCGTAGCAGTATTAGCAGTCACTTCTATTGTAAAATATCTGTTAAAATAGCAGTTTAGAAAAACTTTCCATTAAGAGTTATTTGTTCCTAACACAACAACAGTGCAAAAGCACCATTCTAAACTAACTTAATTTCCTGTAGCTTGTTATATGAATAGTGGAGTGGTAGACTGCCTTTAGGACTTGATAGAGTTCCGTAGTTAATATCATATCTGTCAGAAAACTATTGTACGTAATTATCGTTGCTTTTAGAGATTTAGATACGCTCTTCGCGAATATTTAGTATGAATATGATTAAAGGTTTATCGTTTATGAAACTCCTTCGGCTATGAATGAAAACTTGGCAGTACAAAGAGCAGACCAATAAAAATACGTATTACGTAATAATTTCTTCGGATTAAATTTATATATGAGCTTTAGGCATATTTGGCTCAGGTCGGAATGAGTTAGGTAGAAGATAAGGAAAGTATCATCCAGAATCTTACTTACCGTAATATGAGTGTACGATTTCTACAATTTACAGAGTTCGGGAAGAGTTAGTGAGATATATTTTGGGACCATCCTTATCTTAGACTATAAGTATATATCTATAAACAGTTCCACGTAAGATTATTTGCAGAAAGCTGGAAATCCAAACCATCCTCTGCTACAAATCGAACACTGTGTAACATCGCGGTATACCCCTGGTGAATCTGAGGGAGACTCTGGGAAACTGGCCGCGGGCTTCAAATTCATATATTTCATTCGAATTTGAATCTAAGACTCGGCCTTGATAGGGAAGGGAAAGGGATGCAGGAAGATATCAGCCAGGGCGTAAGTTGAAGTTACTATCCAGCTTTGTCTTGGTGTGACAGAAACACCCTGAAATAAACAGTCAGGCCGGTCGGTCACTAGGATTGAACCTACGACCTCCGGAATGCTAAGCCAATGCTCTACCACTGAGCCGCGGGCTTCTAATCCGCGTACCTACCCATGAACGATCCGAAGGCTACGACTCTACGCAAAAAGTATTATTATATTGTAATATGGTACGAAACATTAGGAAAGTACAATACTGTTTGTTTCTGCTGATAATGGACACAAAAAATGACGAGTATTTCGGAATAGAAGGTATCGTCTCAGAATTCTACATCAGAACCAGCTGTTACTGTTACCGTGAATTAGAGTGAATCGCGTGGTCAATAAAAGAGCACCGAACCTGAATTAACCTAACCTAACCAATGGTATACGTATAAAAATGAAAGCTATTTTTACTGAGAAAAACATCAACCCGTCGAGAATCGAACACAGGTCACTGGATTGGCTGTCCGATATAGTAACCAAAGCGCCAAGCAGGCACTTGCTGGCGTGGGCTTTTCAGTGTACATTATCGAGCAGTTATTCATGACTCGGCCATAAGTAAAAACATGTGGCATTACACGTCCGATATTTCCTTCCTAGAGAATGACTCCTAGTAATAAAAAATGAAGTAACAACTTGCACCTACTTTTTTCATCGACGTGCTGTTGTTTAAACCTTTCCTCGAAGTTTGAAGAAAATTAGCACTTGGTGTAGGGACTACTTTTCATTAGCCGTAGTAGTGATAGCAATTGAACCAAAATAGCAGTAAGAAAAGAGCTGCGATTCTATTTTTTGCCCCTTCCGCGTGCATTCAATCACGGGAAGAGCATGTAAGATAGACTTCTGTTTCACGGTTTTTCTAGTGCATTTCGTTGCAGAAATTTCTGAATACCGGAAGCTATTTGTTGCAATAAGGTGAAACCAAGTACAGATACATATCAAGGGCACATCAGAGACATTTGTCTCGTAATTAACTCAATTTATAGCAAAATGTCACATAGACGTTTGTTCGCACATACGCATTAACTATATTACATCTAATGCCTAAGTTCCGGAACTCAACATTTATTTACATGTGAGAAAACAATATCGCCTCTATCGGTAAACAAACAAATACTAACTGAAACAAAAGTACATCAAATGTCGGAGACACAATTAAATGGAAATGAAGTAATGGTTTTATTATAGACAAAACCAAAGCGCCCACTTATAAATTCAAATTATTTTATAACGTATCTAAATGAAAGAGTCGACGACATAGGGACAAATGGAGATTACTAAGTGAATGCCGGAGTCTGCCAGTTTTAGAGCCAAAGTCAGATTTTTCTATGGCTAATCCAATGGCGTGTGTCTTATCTCTGTCGAACTTGTGGCTACTGTGATCTAGTAGGGAAACAAATGGAGAATACTAAGAGATTGAAAAGGACCTATCAGCTTAAGAGCCACATTCATAGTTTTCCTCACCATTGCAGACCATGACGAATCCAGCGGTGTACAGATTAGCTCTGTTTTACTTGTAGTTACTGAGATCTATGGGGGAGCGGCATAAATGGAGAATACTAAGCGATTCGAAAGGAACTTTCAGTTTTAGTGGCAAACTTATAATTTTCTCCACAGTTTCAGACCATGACAAATCCAACGGTGTATAATTCATCTCTGTATGACTTGCAATTACTGAGATCTATGGGGAACAAACATTCCATGTGAAAATACTTGGGAAAATTGCGAAAACTAAGTAAATGAAAGGGATTTGTCAGTTTTAGAGTCAAAGTCATAATTTTCCCTACCGTTTGAGATCATGACGAATCCAATGGTGTATAGCTGAACTCTATCAGACTTGTAGTTGCTCTATCGTTTATTAAAATAATAATTGTTCTCTTGACCTAACTTTGCTATAGAGAATATATAAATGTAATATTAAATATTTGTAAGTGAAATTAAGCAAATTCTACCTCTTATAATGCTGTAAAGAAATTCTCTAGAGAATAAACATTAAGTGAATATCATAAGGTGTAATATATAATACAAATTGTGAACAAGCGCCATAAATTTCGAACTCTAAACGTGTAATAAGCTTATTTTGAGGTTTATAAATTTTAATAATTTATTCTGGTGTTCGTGGGAACCGAATATTGAATGACAATACTAATTTAGTCTTAAGATATTGATTACATAGTTTAATAAACATTTCTTATCTCTGACTTTCCCTGTCGATACGCCTAATAAAACTTTGTATACGTATATGTGCCCTTAATAATTTTTTTGGCGACATTCAAGAAACTACAAAACAGCTAAATATGTCCACAACCACAGCAGATAGAACATTTCCTTATAACAGATCCATCCAAATATTTTTCATTGGCAAACACAAGTTTACTTCAAAATTCGAAACTAATGTCAATGTGCCAAAAACAGATATTTTATTATAGTTCATAATTATTTTATTTAAGTAAACAATACTTTTTAACCAACCTTACAAAAATCGTTACGTTAATTATGTTTAAATTTGTGTAATCACCTCTAATTATTTAAAACTGCTGGCCAAATGTTTTTTGTATATGTATGAATGTTACAAAGAAATAAAGCAGTTTCATACTTGAGGCTAGGTGATGGAGTCAATAATACCTCTGTAGAGTCATTAGCGTGAGTTGTTGAGTAATGGTCGTTGCATCGACGAAATGATTGGGTTGACTAATCATTTCCCTACCTACCACGAAGGCGAAAATTTTGTACATACAGTATGCTATGCATTTCTCAGATTTTTAGTTTTATTCCTAGTTATTTATTTATGGGTCACAAGTAGATAATATATTTCATTTGTTAAAATTCTCTGTAGCTTGTCAGATAGGAATATTATGATTAATTGAATGTTTAAGGTTAAGGGGACAGTGATTCCATCTGGCGCTAGTTTTAGGAAATTGAAAACAAAAAACAACTGTTGTATGGTTAAACTTATGTTCAAAACCAAACACCTTATATTTATGCACTTTTTCTTTTCGTCTTTAGTATTAACTTTGAACTATAGACTTTTTTGTTTCGACAATTATTTTAACCAAAAAACTGTTTTCTTTTTAGTTTCCTAAAACTGAGTTCAAGTACAATCTTTTCCTTCTTAATCCACCCATTCAATTTTAGATGTCCGACTACGTTAATAGTAAGTGTTTCAGTTATATTATGTATATTCCGACCAAACTTGAAATTCAATACACTTACGGGTATCGAAAATATTTAAGGGTCAAACAAATTTCTCTAAAGGAGTCTCCTCCGTACTTGTTTTGGTATTTATACACAGCACACGGAGATTCTGCCTCACCTCGATGACAACCGCTTGGTCCAGAATCCATATTACACAAGTATTTCACATCTGGAATAAATTTACAAATAAACATAAATGTTGTCATTTCGACCTGGAACTTAAAATCTACATTCGTGACTATGATCACAATAATTGGAACATATTACCGAACAGTGTGTGAATCGGAAACACTCGAATCATGTTGAACAACAATATAATTCTCATTTGTTAAAAATCTGATAAATAATACTTTGATGATATATAATATGAGTAAACAATAGCAATACACAGTCTGGTCCAGAAGTTTCTGGACTATGGCCACTGGAAGAAAAAATAAGGTGATTGGTAGGATTTTTAGTTTGTTAATTCAAAATAGGCTCCATTTGAAGTAATATACTGCTGAGCACGTATTACCAAATTTTTCATGTCATTGGAAAACTCTTCTGCGCGAATCCTGTTCAGCTGGTCGGTCACAGCCTTTTAAGTTTCCTTGATGGTATAGAATGTTTCACCCTTTAGTTTCAACTTTATCTTGGTGAACAGAAAATAATCGGGTGGAGACAGGTCTGGGGAATAAGGGGGACAGTGCAAGGTTATGATTTGTTTTTGAACCAGGAACTGTTTAGTAGTTGTTGCAGACACTTTTCGTTTTCTCCGGTCTTCGGTTAACCTTCGTAAAATCTCAGTTTTCGGTATGAGTGTATCTGCTATGAACAGAGATATCACTTTTATCCAGACACTCAGAGCTTTTTAACACACACTCAGGCACGTTCTTAACATACTATGTTTCTGACTTGGAGCATAGAAAGATAGTCGATCCAAGATTTTTTTTTCAGTAGTACGCTTTGGGAAATGATACAAATATTATGAACCTAATAAATCTAGAAAATCACCTAACATTTTAATATATTAGTTTAATAGAAAACAACAGAAACATAATTTTTGCATTATATATATTTGCATGATAACTTATAGAAAAAAAATGGGTAATTTAACATTTTGAACTTGATAACGTAGCAATAGATGCAGTTGTTTCAAGTGAGACACAAACTGTGGAAAAGAAGAACATTGTATTGAAAAGTGGCAAATTAATCGTGACTGTTGTGGCTGTTAGCAATGTAAAATTCATTTAGTTTTGATGTAAACCTAACGAAAAAGTATGAGACATTGCTTTCTGACGGACCTTCGTAGATACTGAGAAAATGTTAAATTAAAATCATCATACAATTTTCTACTATCTCACATATGAAAGAAGCAATACGGTAAATCGTATATCAGTAAGAGCCAAGTGAAACTTCGTCACCTATCCTTTTCACCGTATGATGTATTAAACTCATAACTCGAATTTCTTTTACCTTACCTTTTGCTGGTAAACAATGTATTTCCTGTGTGCTATTTTCAGTCTGTATGTACATCATTCTTTGCTCATCATAACAGTGGTTGAAAAATTTTACAGGTGACTTATTAATATCTAGAAAAGAAAGTCATGAAAATATATAGCTTATTCAAGTTGCTTAGCTCGATTCTATTATCCCATATCTTGTAAGAGAAAATATGCGATCAAAATACATGCAAATAATAATGAACGATTATGTAATATAACCAGTCGCTTCAATGTTTTATAGAATATTAATTAACAGAGAAATTATGATCGAACTTAAATCAGATTTTCTCAAACTGTGAAATATTGTTATTGTCTTGTGCTTTGTGGATTTATGTAAGTTTGGTTTAGAGAATACAAAGAAAAAACTAAAGCTTAGTACTTACGTACTCACTCTATGACTTATGGAACTCACAATTCATCGTCACAGTACCGAACGTTCGCCATAGGATTCTATCCTGGGCAAAATCAAGTCAGTTTTCATCATAAACTTCTACTTCTCAAAGATGACTGTTGTGTTATGGCTGGGAGATAATGGATCACCAATTCTACAATAATGACCGAGCCTCTACAGGTTTTCAATTATTTGGCCCTCTGAAGTGCCAGTTTAGAGGAACACTCCTGCAATCAGAACACAAGGTGAGTTAAACATATTTACATGCCATTAATATAGATTTGCAGGGACTAATATAAAGTTTTACCTGCACGAGTTAAACAACCCCATCTTACTTCATGTTTCATTCCGTCATTAGCTAGTTTCTTGTAGTGATATTCTCGCAGACAAGCTTCTTTAGTTTTTCTACATTTAACGTTTTTACAAGCGGTCTTAAGATCTGGAAAAGATGAACAATAGAAAAAATAATGATGCAACATGAAAAAATAAACATAAAAGTGCAATAATATTTTAAAATAGCTATTCAAGATGTTTAAACATGTTTACTTCATCAACGACAAGACTGTGTAAATCATGAATTCTATTCTGGAACTGCTCCAAAAAGTATCATTCTAACATATCAGTATTTGGGTAACCGGTGAATGCCACAATTTCGTAAGCTAGTGACGTTCTATAATTCAGAATGGTGACGTTCAAATCGCTCGAGCACCATCTAATTAGACTTACAATAAACTAGTACCTTAGAAAATGTTCCAATGCAAGTAATATGATACGTCAAAAAATGGTAATAGTATTTTATATTTCAAATTTCATATTGAATGTTAGCTTGCACACCAAATCGAAAGAGCGGAACGCTCACTATTTTTACGATTAGAAAGTGCTTTAATCGAAAATTAATGAATTTAAATCGAAAATGGTGGATTTTGACTAACACTCTTTATTTGGATGTACACTGTGATCTTAGATGAGAATTTTATTATTTACGAATGTAATTTATTCTTCAAAATTGAAAGGATGATTTCGACTCTTATCAGAGTAGTTCACAATGCATCATGGGAACTGGTCAAGTTTGGGATCCACCATTTGTTACCGCGAGTGTTATTTAAAGACGATGCCTTACTGTCAAGTTAATCGCGTTTCGCTAAAGTGACAGCAAAAGACCTCATAATGTTTCTCAATGACAAAAATATAGCAGAAGGCTTTAGCAACCAGATCATGCAAGGAATCTTCTAACTTTATACTCAAGTCCTTTACGCGATGGAGAGCAGGTTGTAGAGCGTTAGGTTGCTGGTACCAGGTTCAATTCCCGTTGAGGCCAAACCCTTCCTTTATCAGAGCATTACTTTTTTCTTACTACTATTCTTTATAATAATGATAATGAAGATACATATAACTTATATGAAATACGGCATTTCCCGCTTCTTCGGAACCGCGAATTCGAAGTCTTCAACGTTACCAGAGGAATTTGGTACCTGTATAGCTGTGTCAATATTTACATTTTGTAGTAAACATAAATAGACTTCATACAATTTTAATTTAAAATAGCAAAATAAACGCGCGTGGAGAGGAAAGTCTGAAGCTATAACTAATAACATTTGATCAGTTAGATTTGCGTTTCCTGAAGTTAAGACAATAGTAATACCTTCCAAATACGTTTTATGTTAGCCTCTATTATGCACAGGTAAATGCATTTCGCAATTCTACTGATGCTTAACTGATGCTCTGCAAATGTTACTTTACACCTTTCAGGTTAAGGAAACTTCTCTGACCAAAAAAGTTCGTAACATACTTCGTGAATTAACAACTTCAGCAACAAGTTTCATGGAGGGTGGAGTGGGATGTTGAATCCCGATTCTAGAGGTTGTACAGAAGATGGTATGAATCGCTAATTAAGACTTCTTGTTACCATCATTCAAGCAATACGGTTCGTTCCGTTGGGAAAAGATTGACAGAAGTGAGTATACGCAACAAAATATACGGAGGTGTTTCACAAAACGAAAAGATATTAAATTGAGGATGTAATGTTTCAATGGTTCAACGAACAACTAATGTCCATATTTGTTGGCAAAATATGAAAACTGCATAGAATGGTTGAACAGATGTCTATCTTCGGCTTGTAATAAGAGCACATAACATACGATCAAATGAGGAGGCTATTTCCAAACGGGTGCTTGTCCTCCTAAAAAAAATGAAATTGAGATATTGGCATTGTTGAGTTCACATTACCGTTTTATAATGCATTAGTAAAATTTTTCGATTCCAAACCGTCTCCAAAACATTTAATTATCGTAAGAAATTAAAGGATATAATCATAATTAACAGTAAAATTATATTTATATTTATCTTTCGAATATTCTTTTGCAAGAAGGAGAAGGTAACACATATTGCTAAATTAATACTTCTCCAACTTTGTAAGATATTTATGGCTGCACATTTACCCTAGCTTTGCAAAATAAGAAGTGTTTTGTCAACTTCTCAACATTTATGGCGTTTGGACAAGGACCCGTTTGGAAAGGAACGCCTCAAATAAAGTATTTTCAGTAGCTGTCTTGTATGTGTGTCATTAGCATCCACATCGTATTCCCAGTTTAACACACAATGACAAAGTTGCATAAATACACTAAATTATAATTGAGGACCTGAATTGAAAAACATCACAAGTCCATCCGATTATATATTTTTCAGGAGGAACAAAACAACCGTCCAAGGTCTTCGTCTGTTATCCTATTCAGCGGAAATTATTTTGTATTGATAAAAGGGTTTCTGTGGTGGAACTAGGATATAATATTTATGCAAATTATTAGCCCTTCGAACATAGATACCGACGAAAAGAAAACTGGAAATACGAAAAAAGTGGACTTGGGATGTTTATCAATTCATCCCTTCAATTTCCATACTTACGTTTTAAAGCTTCTTTCTCAGTATTAAACGTATCGCTTGATTCGAAAGGGGGAAAATTTTCAACGAACCTTTCTTCATACTACAGTGAAGAAGAGGAAAATTAAAGTTATTAAAATTGATTCATTAGATTTTAAAACTAGTGTAAGATTATTGCATTTTTAATTTAGTGTTATAAATTTTGTAACTAGAGAACTCAATTTGAGTTTCAGAATACGATACTATAGTGCAAAAATTCTATAGTTTTCAAATAACTCTATAGATATAACAAAACACAACTTACATATAGAGGGAGCAGTGATCACTGGTTCATGCGTAGTTAGATAGAGTGATGGATTATTCACTACAGAATGTTTGCAGGAGAGGGTCCTTAAGATCAAATCAAAAATTGAGATTTCTCGAAGAGACGTAACGATAACTTAGTAAGTAATGCACCAACAGGTAGAGCGATTTTATCGAAATTAGTCTAATATTTAGACTACATAAACGTTGTAAATGACAATCCAACAATATTAGCGTTCACAGAATTGTTGCATCCTCAAAGTATTTTTTATTGCCATTGATGTAACATTCGTAAGGAGCTTACCACTAAGGGGGAACCTTCTCAAAATCCCCTTTATTAAATTTCTTCCCCAAGAAGTTACTACCCATTTAAATTTTATTTCCATTTCAGAGAAGACGAGAGAGTTATTGTCAAGATCCACAATATCTAAGACCTCTTGAGATTGTTGCCTTTTCTGATAATCTGTTATAGGACGCTCGTCTCAGCACAAAAACATTTAACATATCTTCGACAATATCTCGTTGTACATAGTGAACTTGTACGGAGCGAGGATAAATTCTAGGTAAGCTAAGTTATTTTAATTTAGCAATAAAGGAATGTAAAGTTGCATCAGTACCATTGCACATGCAATTAAAATGTAAAGATTTTATTAGAAGTAAAACTTTAACAGGGACGTTCTTTTCAAATGGTTAGGAGCTTGTCTGCCAGTATATATCGCCCTGCCAAACAGATCCACCAACAGCTACGAACTGTAGCAGGTGATTACGGGTCACGATATAGTATCAGATTTCCTATATACACACACACAAAAGTCAATTTTTTATTTGGAGCGACGAAAAATGTTTAGGCATACTGCCCTACTGGCAAAAAAACCTGCGCCCGAGAGTAAGGAAAGGCAGGTTTTCTGTCCTGTAAGAAATATTGTTCCTATGTGCAAATGATTGAATACTTACATTTTTCTTGAATGTTTTCACAACTTCTTTATAAGCCGTTTCTCCAAAATTATTTTTGTAGATTTTGATATAGCAAAATGTTCGGCGGTCTCCTTCGTATTTGTCCCAAGAAGAACTAAAAGATGTGTCACACAAGGTCTTCATGTCTTAAAAAACGAAGTAAAATATCAGTATATATCACGATATTCTTATGCTACAAATTTAAGTAAAGAGTACTTACATAAACGAAAAGTAAGTTACTATACTCTGTTAGTACTTTTAGATTTCATGTCATACTGAACAGAAGCAAACTCTTTCCTTAATATAAATTTAGATTGTAAACAAAATGTCGAAATTTGGTGTATGATTGGCGAATTTTAGACATGACTACATCAGATGTTAAAAAGTATTCGTTCTAAAGAATTAAAAAGGTTATGTTTCTCAAATCAAATATATAGAATGTTTGTGTAAAAGTTGTTTATGTTTGTCAAATTGGAGTAGAAGCTAATGGAAGATATTTTACATTCCAATATAAAGTGTGTGCAAACCTCATATTAGTGAACAAAAGATTTACTTGGACATCCTTCAAATATATTATTACTTGCTATGCTACAGGCTTATTTCCGCTTAACCGAAACTTCAGCAGTAAAGTAATATGAAACAAGTAATATTTAATCGATATTTTAATCAATTATGACCCTATTATATAGAAATTGTTCGATAAGTATATCCACTGTAGTCATAATGCTGTATGTACTCATGTTCCCTCGGATGAAAGTGTCTGAATTCATCAATGGGTTCCAGTATTCTGAAAACCGAAATCCGAAATCTATAACTCCAATACAACCCCATCATCGAACTGAAATATAAAATGCCCTCTTGGTAGACGCCGAAGTAGCTTTCACCTTCCCTAAAATGCAATGAATCCATATTGCCCAACAAAATTAGTTTCTAAAATCTGAAAAATAAGGCAAGAAACTAAGTTTCAGCAATTACGCCGAACAAAGGAAGTGTAGGAAGATTTACGTTGACTCTTGCTTTATTATTGAGACAAAGCACCTGATAGCAACATCAAGGTTGGGAGCCAGATAACAACAAAAGTAATTTGACACTGCTGCCTTTCTAAGCGAAAGTCCCAAAGTTCGTGAATTGGCTAGCCTTTAATTCATGTGAGGTTGAATACGCCTCACCTTAGATCTGAATCGAAACCAAGAGATTAGATCACAGCAGCTGTATAGCATTTTTTCCTAAGGTTCAGACAATTAAGTTAAGTATTTAATCAAAGTTATTTATTTAAGTTAAATATTTAATGAAAAATTAGTAATACTTACCATGCGGTTCAACACATTTACCACTGTATTGTATTACTGGGACTCTTGTTGTACAAACTTTACCAACTGAACAATTCCAACGACAGGGAAATACAGGGTAGGCTAGAAACGAAATGATAACACTGTATTAGTTATGACAAGATAAAGGACTTCCCTGCATCAGAACGGGCGTAATATAAAGTGCTCGTACCAGCTACGTAAGATACGGCACTGACTATGGTAAATAAATTACTTTCTAAAGGCGTTTCTTCTGGAGGGTAAGATAGAAATATGGCTACACGTTTGAAATAAATATAGTGTGTTACTGTACATTGCAGAGGGAAATTTCGAATAATATGTAAAATCTGAACCTTCTTATTTAAGGTTGGTTTCGCATGCCTGAGCTTAGGTCATTTGCCAAGACACGCAAGTTACATGAAGAAAAGAAATTTTGTTACAACGTGGACGATTCAATACCAAACTGATCATTAGATTGACAAGACCATCTTCCAACGTATCATCGGTGTCATCAACTAGGAAAAAGTGGAGAAATAGTGTTCTTACAAAGAGAAATTTCAAGAAGAAACAGTCATAAAAATTTCTGGAAGCGTTTACCAATTGCCTGCTCAAATCGACTCGTCAATATGCACGTGAGTCTCGCACCATATCAGTCCAGTATGTCTTGCGTTTAGAGACTTGAGAAATACCGTCTCTACAAAGCGACTTGTATCAATGAATTGAACGAGGATGACAGGCGGATGGATCCGTGTGAATTTTGTTTAAAGGAATGTGAAAACGACGAACTTTGGTTTATAAAAATGCACTTCTCTGATGATGCTGTCTTTCAAGTGAACAGAAATGCTAATGGGCAGAACTATCAATAATATGCTACAAGAAGCCTCGAGTTGAAGAGACACGTTCAAAACGCGGATCAGTCACAGTTTTGGCAACAATTCGATGGAATGGATTGTTAAGAAGGCGAATCTTAGAGAGGGGCTGTTAATGTTGATCAGCATTGTGCAATACTTAATGAAATGTGTACTACTAATGAATAGTAATGAACACAATCATTGCTTATTAGAACAGGATGAAGAACCATCTCCTTATGCTATTGTGGCAACGGAAAGTTTGAATCGTGAATTGCCAAATACGTAAAAAGGAGAGACCTACAGAATGGCCAGTTGACTGCCCTGATCTCAGCCTGTGACTATTCGCTGTGGGGTTACTAAAAAGAAAAGGTTTTCTCCTTGAAACCGCGATCTATTCTGAAAACAATAATCAAGCAAGAAATTTATGCCATTCCACTCGGCATGCATAGTAAAGCAAGAAGTAACTTTCCAAATTGTGCCTACTATGCTTTTACGTATACGGCGAATAGTTTGAGGGAATAAATGTGGTTGCTATTGTTGTTGAATTTGAATGGTTGCATTTATTTTAAAGCCTTCAGGCAACTATGGGTCAGGCCGAATGGATGGTGATGGGATGAATTGCTGGAATGAAGAAAGTTGGATCTCATACGTTCAAATCGTATTCTGCAGCTTCATTTCAAAACTGACAATGACTGTTCTTCTTTCTTCCTCATTCTCTATATCATTCAACTGTACGAAACCACACTCCTCGGAGTATTCTTTGCTGTAATATTTCCCTTCATCGTCGTAAATGCTTCTTATCCAATGCTACTTCTGCTTACTGTCAGCACATTGCAACTTCTATTACAATTCACAAAGTTACCCATGTAGTTTCTTTGCCATCAACACAATATTAATTTTCTACTTCTGCTGTGTTTACTCCCATCACTTTTATTTCACTTAAGTTAATATTCATTCTATACTCTGTTCACACTTTTAATTTACTATCTTTCCCAACATTTATGTGAATTTTCGTCTCCGTCTCTGCCACTATTGTCTAATCGTATGCGTACTAGGTGGTCTTCATCCACTTCCCAACAAATAATATTCCATTATGCGCCCACAGTGCTTTCTTTAGGGTTATACACTATTAAAAGTGTTAAAAAAGCGTCTTGATACATCCAGTAACATCTATGATAATTCAGTATTTGCAGAGATTTATTTTGTGTTACTGGAGGTTCTAAGTTTTAAGCTCTAGTGTGATGTTCGTAAATGCGCAGAAAGAGAAAACGGTTTCTTACTACAACCAAACATGTATTTATCAAGTGTTTGATGCCGCCGTTTTGATCAGGCATGTTAGTCGAAATAGAATATTCAAAGTGAATGGGGATTGATCCCTAATTGACGAATAAAAAAGTGATTAAAACATGGCGTAAGTCATGGGAGTAATTTTATTTATATTTTCGGAGCTCGGATACCATATTTTGGATCCTCTGTACTGTTTTCAAGTAGTGTTTTCTTATCACTGTCTGTTTAGTCCAGTCAGTAAGACACATTTTTGTCCTTTGTTGGAAACTGCAAGGTTGTTAGTTTTTAATTAGCCAAGTTATCGGAAATTTTCTGGCTGCTACAATTGCCTACACTTTTCCAGGGATGTATGTAAAAATGTTTAACAGTGCAATCATTACCGGATTAGGATAATGAATAACGAATACAACAGAATTTTCTAACAGTGAATATAATAGGTGAGAAGTCAGCATGGTTCACCAGGGGAGAGAGAGAAGTTATGTACATAACAAACAAAGAAGCAGTTTGCATAAATTGATATGTCTTTATAATATAGATCCGGAGGAGACTTGTAAAGAAAGAGTTTACGAAGTAATTACACAATATATATGAATTTAGTTCAAGAAAGCAAACTAAATATTGATTATGTTTTTCTGAGACTCGAACACGTTAGCTACAAACAATACTAAAACTAAAAACAAACAGTATCACTAATAGCAGTACAGGGTGGATCTAAATGTAAATGGCCGTTTTCTGCTGAGGGATTATTATTACTTGCACTAAAACAGGAAAATGACGTTAATTTCCACATCGGTCGAAATTTGCTTCATTTTCGTGACGTAAAGATTTCTATGAGCTTTATTCACTGCAGGTCCGTAATTTACGCTACTTTCCCACATCAGAATTTGGTAACTTTTGTATTTAGGGGCCAGTTTAGTATGTAATCACTTCGGCCTGTCTCAAGCTTTTAAAATTCACAAACATCAATGCCCCAGCCGGGATACTAACCTGGGACTTTCGAGTCACTGGCTTAGTATCCCAGGCAGAGTTTGTTTACGATGTAGAATATAGTTCCAAGATAATAAGAAATGTTCTTCAATGATGTAAAAACAATCTTTCATACTAACCATCACATTAATTATTCTCTTTTGTTCTTGGGTATCCAGTAAATGTACATATTAGGGATCGAAAGCTATTCGGCGTTCCATTTGCTGAAGTTCTCTCTGAAATGCTGCCCTATCTGAAGTTGATAAAATTTATTGTGTAGGCAGATTGGTTACATACTAATCCTTATATTTATTTTGATAGTAATATTGAAACGGTTTTTTGGCATAGTACATTGAGAATACAATAAAATTATTTTCTTCCATAATATACATGGTGTCCGAAATATGTTAGATAAAATGGTGTGGTGATACTGCCATGACTACTGGAAGCAACATAGTGAAAAGATGAATCTTCAAACTAAAGATCAAAACACAACAAGAGCACGGGACCACGGTTTATCAGCGTTGAGGAAGATGGTAAAACAGAACAGCGTAATGGAAGTTATAGGGAAAAGCAAACTTTTATGCAAATTGCATTGGCCATATTCTGATTACAGAGAACAGTTGTAAAGAGAAATATTGAAAAATAAAGGCGGAAGGCGAAGAAATAGGTTTGGGATGGTAACTGATATAAGGAGAGAATTGAGTTACTAACAGACGAAGGAGGAGGTACCGAACTAGAGAAAGAGGCTATTTAGCTCAACCTGCCTTTGGTTTCAACAATCAAACAAAACGAAACATTTTTGTTAAGTCTTGTCTACCAATTTGAATAAGAAGATTAGAAAGAACTCCGAATAAATTAAATCAAATTAAATCAGTTCTACTACAGCTTGCGAGGATCAGCCAAAAGCTGCTCGCCCACTTAACCCTTGTCAGAATACAACATAAAATACAAAGTCGATTAAACAGAAACAAAATAAAAAAGGAATCGAAATAAATAGAAAAGAAATACATATACCAGTAAAATTAATACATATATTACTATTACATATATAGCAGTACAATGTAGTTTGAAACAATAAATAAAGTAGTATAATATGAGATGAAACACAAATATAAGAGAATGCTTAATCAAAGAAACACACACACTTACTGTAAACATCATGTACCAAGTCTGAGTCTCTAATCACCAAGTAAAAGTAGCTTAATTGAGGTTTTAAATATTTCGAATGTCTTAACGTTTTGTTAACGATATCGGTAAGGAGTTCCAGGATCTTGCTGGAGAAAGAGAGAAAGATATCTTCGTGATCTTTAATGATTGACGGGAGGATGCCAAATTTACTACTACAGCGTGTAACGTAGTTCTGGATTTCAGATCTGCTTGTTAACTTTTAAAATAAGTACAAGGGGATTTCAATTCTTAATTTATTCTATAAACAACCGTAGCGTGAAATCGCCTTTGTGACGTAGTTAAAATACCGTTTATGTTAAGAATGTGTTCAAATTTACTCCTGTTAAATGACAATCGAATAGAGACATTATGCACGACGGACATTTAGATTGGAGTGTCAACACTGCTGATCCGCTTGTCGTTTTTCGGGACACAAATGACGAACGTGGTGAGTTCCTGGGCAGTATAGCAACCTTGTAGACGTGTTCGTGTTCCCCATATTACGGCGTGCATGATTAGTGAACGCTGTTAAAGTGAGGTCGGTGTGACATACAGAACTAAACAATGTTTACCCGTGCAGAACAGCGTGTGTTCATCAAGTTTCAGGTGGCATATGGTCGAAATGCAAGTCAAATTTACAAAGGATTAGGTGAGGAGTGTGCTGACAATTCTTTGTCTTTTCGGACGGTTGGGAGACGGACTGCGGCATTCGAGGCAGGGCGCTAGTCAGCAGACAAAGAACATGAAGGGGGCCGTGGTCGAACGGCTACAGATCAACATCATGTTGAAGCACTGCGAAGATTGCTCGAATGTGATCGGTGATGGACGTGTAGTGAACTGAATATTTCGTTGCGTCAGTGTAACACACGATCCAGACATACGTAAGACTGCAGCCAGTTGGGTACCGCATATCCTGACTGATGGAAAAATGCACGTTTACACCTTGCATGTTACGCGCAGAAATATGTTGATTTTCTGCACTGCTATATTACGAGTGGCGAAACATGGAGGAGAGCCTTCAAACCAGAATTGAAACGCCAGTCCAGTAAATGGTGTCATCCGGAGTCCTCACGACCGATAAAGGTCAAACAAGAGCTTGAAGGTGGTGATGATAATGTCCTATGACTACGATGGAACTATCCTCACATTAAGTGCCACCAGTGTTACTTTAGATACATCGTACATGAATCACTCTTTGCGGCCAGCATTGCAAACGACTACATGTCCTTTAGTCTGGACCAATTCTGTTTCACGACAACGCCAGATTTCATACTGCCTGTGCGACACAGACTCTCTTACGACAATGGGGTTGGAGCACCCGAAATGTTCCTCGGATATGAGCCCCTGCGAATTTATTTTGTTTCCAGAAATGAGATAGCCATTTCAGGGACAACATTTCCGTAATATTCCTAGCATTGTTCGTGCCTTAGGATGCTGTCTCGAAACTCTCTCACACAAACGGATGCTCCCAACGGTATCCAACGTCTGCTAGATATCTAGAAATGTGTTCATAAGGTAGCCGGTGACTACACTCTGGGAACGTAACCATGTTCAACTGAATAACACATTTCGTTTTCATTTCGTGGATATGCTACCACTTCAATCTAAATGACCCTCATATTTTCTGATTTGATTTTTGCATAATGAGAAGAGAGAGTCACAGTAATCAAAGAGAGGAAGATTAACGTATTAATACGATACAATTTTGCATCACGTGAACATGTAGCCTTTTAGATTATAAAGTTATTGCAAATTACGTTTCCGCTTGATGATTCGATAAGAGACAAGATTTTTCCATTTGAGTTTCTGGTTGATGATTAATCCAAGATTCTTTACAGTCGGCGAAAACAAATATTGGGGTTAATTATGTTTACCTCCAATTATTGTGGGTTTATATTGCCTAATTACTTTGCAGTTTCTAGAGCAGTAAAAGTACATGTTGTAGGATTAATTAATAGCCCATTTCAAGGCACCAATTAGCCACTGCTGTAAATTCCTCATGGAGTATAGCTATCATGGTCATAATATTATCTGGAGTAGTACTGATCAACAGCTGTATGTCATCGCATACAAATAGATTGATGAGTGTTTTATGACTAGCAAGATCGGTAGCATAGAGTGAGAACAATAAAGGACCTAACATTGAGCCATGAGGATCACCAGCCTTAATTAACCAACAAGAGAGACGTATGTTTCTATTTTAATATTGTATTTAATAAAAAATAAAATGTACAATATAATCTAACCTTTCTGATTTGTTTTTAAACTTTTGCAGCCCCAAATGACCCTCCTAACGAGGACACCATCATCATGAGCGGGAAAATACTCTCGAATGCAAGCTTCTTCTTCTAACTTGCATTCAACGTCCTTACATGCGTCTCGAAGAGCTAAAATAAGAACGGAGTAAAATTTAGATGAATATTAAAAGTGTAATGAAAATCAGTAGTGGCAGATGTTAGAAGATGGTAACACTTGCCACATGTTAAATTTACACTTTGAGCTTCTGCTTATACCGGTTGGAAGTGAACCGATTAAATTAATCTTATTCCCTACCATCAAATAATATCATATGTAATGTAAACATAACATCTCATACTAAGAAATATTAGCTACATTTTCAGGTTCAATCTTAACTTTAGAACAAAAGCGACACTAGGAACAAGTATTGAAAATGTGACCTGAATATTGTCATTTTATGTGGGCAAAAGTATGGTATGATTTATGTTGTTCAAGAGTTTGTATATTTTGGTAACTACTAATACCTCTCTATGCACTTACACAGACAGTCGCAGTAGCTGAGGCGCTGCCGCGTCTGACTACAAATCAGGCGTCCCGGGTTCAAATGCCGGTCAGGATGCTGGAGACATTTTTTTAAGCTCTCCCATTCCTCTTCCTCTAAGGTGCATTCAGCCTCATAACAAATTGAGTACTAGAGAGTTTTTTATTATTCTTCGAAGCTTGTGATGTTCAGGGGGGTTAAGCGTGGGAGGGAATACCCACTTTGTTTTGTGTCAACAACGTTCCGTGGTCATTCATATATCAGTGCTTACTGTTAATGTTTCTCGCGATGTTGAGCAGGATGTCTGAAAAGTGACGCAGTCTTGTTACAAAATATTGCGACCTCCTGACACAGTTTTATTGTTTTATGTATGCAGATATTTCTTGTAAGGATAGTTAATCTAACAAACATAAGCTGAATTGAAGAAAAAAGAAAGAACAGAAGGTGAAATTTCAGATTTTTTTGATTGTCACTAGTCGCTTTCTCTTTAAGTCTATAGATATAGAAATTATTTACAATAAACAACGTAGTCAACTTTGAAACATTTTAACTCAGTCCCAAATCAAACAAACAAGAACAAAAGTTTAATAGTTTAAGGGCTACTTAGTAAATCGTCTATTCATCGAGATCTTAGCTTTAATATTTTTTTCGAGGTCATTTTTTTAAATTTAAGTTTGGTAGTCCCAAAGTTACTGGGTAGTAAAATGCATATTGTTAACTTGCGCCTCCACCCCTTACTAGTTGGACAGACTTTGTTGACATTAGAGTTGTTAAATAGTGAGTCAAATTGAACATTGGTATGTCTGATTATGATAAGAGATTATGGATTATGATTATGGTGACTTCCGGCTTCTGAACACGGTATTATAGGCAGTAACAACATGTTTTAAGGTGTCCTTGCTCTGTAAAAACTATTTCCCGTAGAATCCCGGACGTATTTGTTTATTTTAAATGCCGCATGACCCGGACGTCCAGTATGAATGTGGGAAGTTTCGTCCTTATTGTTTGTGCTCTTCTGCCAATTTCAGCGCCGTGCTGGCTGGAATATAGTTGTGGAAGGATAAGGTACCATATTGAACGGCTTTTCATTCGCGAAAGACGAAAGTCACGTTGAGGCTCCAAATTTTTGATCAAAATTTAGCAAAGTTTCATATTATAGATATAAGGAAAAATATAAGGCATATAACATAGATCTGTCTGATATTGATCGTACAAAGAGAAACGAGATCGTATGAAGTCAGACGTACTCGTAAATCAGAAAATGTCCTAATGAGCAAGAATCGCCTACCTCCAATACTCGCGCAGATTATGGATCCCACAGTGATAGAACTTCGTAGAACGCGAACCAAAGGAGATTGTCTCGTGCACATCACCTCGTCGAGGGTTTGGAATCATAGTTCACGCAGATGGTTGTCTAATAGAGATGGAATTGAAAGCATATGGAATGTTCACGCAGAGGGAATGTTCAAGTAGTAGAAGGGTTCGTCCCTCTTTATACATTTTTCGAGGCTGCTGGAGGCGTCGAGTAGTTTCAACACTGCAATAGAAATGTTTCTTCCTATCCTTCACATGTTTGGCGGTTATCATCCTTAATATCTAGTTCAAATGCTTCTTTGTTTAGCGCTTGTAGACGTCCTGTACGTTTTTCGTACTCAAGGGATTAATTGCCGTCCTTAAATGCGTTACACCCCAGTGGTACTGTTCTATTACCAGATCTCTACCAAATACCTTGCATCCCAACTGAATACTTTTATTGTTGTTACACTGTTCTTAGTTCCCGGTTTTAACTCGCGTAGCATGCAGACTTAATAATGCTGTTGGGGGGTCCCTTGCTTGACCTGATTTCAGTTCCCAGTTTAACTGTGGTTGGAGGCAAGAGGAAACATTCATTAGCGCATTGCATTAGTCTTATCTATCTCACCTCTTAACGAACCCTGTGGGAATCGCGTGCAGTTGGAACACGTGTAAAAGTGATAAAATTTTATTGGTTGCCTTTAATTAAGGCACAATATTTCAATAAGTTAAATAACCACTTGTGTTACGTTTAGTACCTCACCTAAATAGTTAATACGAATACATTTTTTTCTTTATAGGTTCTGTGTTGTAAATGAGTTCATGGTGAATGACGCAATTAGAACTACATTATGAAGTAAAAATTTGGAAATACCCTTATAGGTCTAAAACAGGTGGAGAAAGTGAAAGAAAAACCTCGATATTGATAATGTGGATAGGACTCTACCTGATAGGGAATAGAACTATGATGGCCATCTTGAAAGCCAACATCTTCGAGTTCGGCCGAGAATTTTAAATTATAAGGGACATATAACATCTTGAGCAGCATATTACCTGTAATAATTTTTTACCTAATTTTATTTATCTAGGACATACGGACCATGAAGTTGAGATTTTGGCGCCCTACAACATGTGTTCAATATGGCGACTATTTTGGTGGGAACAATACGAATACTTTTTTCAATCCTCATGGATCCTGCGTATCACGTCAAATTATGCGGCGGTTCAGGCATTCTGCTAGAGATGGATTAGCTGTTTGATTTTTCAGTTTGAAACATGTCCTTAGATGACCCTAGAAATATAAATCAAAGAGGCTAGAGGTCAGGTGAACGAGGATGGGATTCAACGAACCTTGGGCGGCCGATACAACACCGTGAAAACAAGAGGTACAACCACTGTTCCGCCTCTGCAGCACACAGTGGGGGCGTGTTGTGTAGAAAAGAATTCGAGAACTCGCCTTCTAGATCAAGTAGTGACACAAACAAGGTTCTCGCCAGGGATATCGAAGTATCGTTCAACAGTCAAGTTGAATTGGATGATCATAGCCCTGACAATTCGTGTGCTCCATATCCAACATCACCCCATGAGCTATTAACTACCATCTGCTTTTCTGCTATCTGCCTACGATGAATTGAAATCGAGAAAAAAAATGTGGCTATGTTTATTGACATCACTGTGGACACAGGGCCTCACCGCTAAAAGACACACACATAGGAAACATAGTTTCGCACTGCACCCTTGCAAGGTCAAATATGCAAACCGTACACGCATCTTTGTGTTATTTTCATTTACATATTGTTGCGTTATAGCTTATGCTTGTGGTACTTGTTTACATGTATCACCTTAATACAGACATACCTCTGATGACAGCTAACAAAGCTTAAAATCGTCGAGTAATGCATCTAAAGATATTTACAACAGCTGTCTCAAGTACTGTTAGTACGAACTTGTCAGTGTGGCCTTCGTCATCCATTGAAGTTTTTGCCTGCGCAAATTTCTTAATGAGTTGAACACGCTTGCATGTAATATATCTTCTCTCTCCACATTGCGCGGATTTGACTAAGCGGCAATCATCTTGGTACTGTGATCGCCACTCATGTGGACAAGCTCGATCCGTTCAGGAAGAGTTAGTAGCCCCATACGGAATCACTTGGAACAATGGAATGAAAAACAGTTTTTTCCAAATCCAAAATTTCACGGCCATTAACTACTTAACAAATATAAGTTGCCGAAGAACAATTTAACATTAGAATTTCTAGAAACGAGGTAGTCTTAGACGATGCTACGTGGAAACTTTTCGGATTAAAATGTTAAACCTAAATTGGAGATGAAGACTTGCAAGAAGGCCAACATGCTGCTGAACCCCTCCCCCCAGAAAATAGAGCCTTATCAATATTAGCGATATCGAATGTTTGTTCTCGCTGTCTGTACCCGTTTTGGACTTATCGTACTGCTTAGTACATGACTTAAAATCCATTCTAAGAAGAAGGTAAAAGTTACCTGCATGAGCTACGTCATAATCTCCATCTTCAATTACTTGAGGATACTCAGTGTCAATTGTTTCATCCTCGTCGGCATTGAGAAATGGTAACAAGATGAGTAGCTTTAGAATAATTTGTTTATCTGGAACAAGAAATAAAATTAATATTTATCTTATAACCAGCTCCTAAGAAGTACTACATAACTCCGAACATCTATATGTTCATGGCATGATTTGGTATTTTATGTTCCGAGGACGGACATAGTTTATATTTTGATGCCGACGAAAAGTTTGATTCTACAGGATCCGAAACAGGAATCCATGAGGTGCGTATACTATGATCAGAAACATTATTTCCGACATGCTATACTTCTTGTGCGTGTTCATCGTCATAATCATTAACCAGGAAGTTACTTACTTCAAACTCGCCGGTGAGGGAACATTTCAATGTTGCACGGTCCTCTAGAAATGTTGTACTGTATTTGACAGGTCTTGTCCTACGAACCACAAAAAATACAAATCAGTTTCTATCGTTAGCAACATAAGGAACTGCAGACGGTGAAATGTTGAACTGTTCATTCATCGCCGAGTTCAAAGAAAGTAATTTCCATGAATTGTTGTGAAAGATTGTGGGGATCAAAATGCTGTGAAGTATAAAATGTTGGAAATAAAGTTGTTGGTCACTTTATGCAAACCTCATGAATCCCTGCAGCTCACACTCCTCGAGCTCAAAATTTACACAATGTCCGTCTCCGGGATATAAATTTCTGGACATGCTATAAATATCCGTTGGGCGTCCACAAAGTCCCTCCTCGGGACTTCCATTTTGTGTAGATCAATTGGACTTCCATTGCATGTCTAGTATATTCACGTGCATAAAATGGACGTCCAATGGATGTCCTGTTGTGTTAGGGGTAAAAAAAAACACAACAAATCTTATTTCTTTTTAATTCACGAAATTGTGCTCTGAAGCCTTCGTCTTCTCTACTTATTCGGTTAATCCACAATTTATACTTATTTTCCTTTGACTATTAGAAACAAAACGAGGTTTCCTTCATTGTTTTGTCACACTTAAAATCAGAGATACATTTATTTATAAAACGTCAGCGCAATATTGATCATGATAGGCGTGCGGAGTAAGGCTTTGGGAGGCTGCTCACAACGGTGCGAGTACGAATTCCACCTGGTTCATGAATGCTTCAGAATTGTAGAACGTGACGAAAAGTCAGTAGTTACTAAAATTGCCTAAATACTATACATATTATTAAAATAATATGTTGACAAAGAATCAAATAAATGAAGTCCACAAAGGTTTCAAGAGGTGTAACTTTTGATGACCTTGACCATAACATGCTTTGATTTTGTTTCGATATCCACAATACATACAACTAACATCACGTTGGGAGATTATTGCAACGATTCTGTAGTATACAGACTTATTCTGGACAACTTCGGGAAAATTATATTACTCCTAGAAAACTCGAATAACATTGGAGCTCCACAAAGGCACCCATACTACGTTCACGTGCAGCGACCGTGCTGTGACTGTGTTGGACAATGACTGTGAGAAATCACTTTCAAAGAAACACGAAAGGAAAACGGGCGGTGCACGATCTGTGCACATTCCTAGATGAGTGAATTAAAAAAGAGCTTTGAAATATTTTTTTAATGGAATAGACTGCCAAGAGACTTCAAGGAACACAACACAGTAGGTGCATGGTCGGTGCACAATCCTATATATGTGAATCAGCCTTTATTCTGTTAAGCAATATGAAAGAAACTGAAAGCCAATTTGGTGTATAGAACGACAGCTTTATAAATACTTACTTCTGGTCAAAATCATCGTTCTTGAGAAACTTTCCTAATATTCAGAATGAAGTACTTTATCTCTTTACAAGCTCGAAGAAGTAACCTCTGTAGGATTTGTTAAAGTGCAAAAGCATGCCATACTTTAGTTGCGTGTTAAGATAATTTCTCAGTTTCTCTTAATCGTTTCACGACCAAACGCGGTGAAAAGAAAGTGAGTATACAACATTAACGGTCCATGAAAATAAAGATTCAAAGATTACCGACTGCTCATGTTCAAGAAATGTTATTGATGCAGTAATTAAAATGGATAATTGTATAGAATCGTTCTTTGGTTACTTCAAATACGACTTATTTGCCGTAACTTACTATGAACAAATTTAACTTCTATGCTGAAGAATGACATAATGCAACTTTGAAATGACTTTGTTCACAAAGCATAACTGCTGCTTCTACTTCCTTACATGATATATTATTCTCTAAAAAAATTGAAACGGGTGCAACATTATAATTTTAGTGGATCCCCTAAACACAGGACAATACCTCAATGAAAGCAGTACTAACTAACTCTATGGCTTAAGGAACTCGCTGTTCAACGCCGTAATAACAAACGTTAGCAGTTCAGTTGTATCCTGGGTAATATCGAGCCAGTTTTAATCGCATACACCAACCATTTTTTTTCTTTCAAAATTTCAATTCAACATTTAATAAATGAAAATAATAATAAACTATAAATTCATATGCTCTTTGTTAATTCATCAATTTTCAAAATTATTCTAATTAGATGAAATTATCATTTATCATATGTAATATCTAATTGATTTATAATAATATTTTACATTTTAAGTCATGCTTTAAATAATTCATGCACATTTTGATTTACATTTAACGTTATATTGTATTTGTATGTAAAACTAACTCATCACATTACAATATATATTTCTCTTTCATATAACCGTTCCTTTTAAAGTTATTTGGCATCATTAAATACTATTCACTCAACAATTGATTATGATTCTTTTTAGTTTTAATATTTTTATTTTGCATTGTATCTTTAATTACATTACCTTCCTTTTCGTGTTCTATTTCTCTGATTTTATCATCCTTGTTTATCATTGTCTTAATATCGTATGCATAAAAATGTGTATCCTTAACTTGATTATATACGAAACGGTTTTGTTCGATCATTAATAATATTTGTTTTCCATTTTTTCCAATACTTCTGTTTTCATTTTAACACTTTCATGAATTTTGTATGGATCGTAATCCTCTATAACTGTTTCTGTATTCTCTGGTACTGCACTTTATTTTAATTTCTTTTTTTATGTAAACTTTCTTCTTATCCTTCAACGTCTTCAATAATGTAATGATTTTATATTTATACAATATAACTTCCAACTTTTCGTTTTCTCGTATCTGTTTCCATGTCCGTTGCGCCCAAGTATTTTCCGCCTTTTGTCGAACTCTTTATATGTAGATGTCATGTTTATTCTTTCTACTGGTACTGATTTACTCACGAATTATTTACGTTTCTTAAGCCAACTTTTGTAATACTGTGTCGACTGAACTTTCTTATAATCAAATTTATAGCTGGTGATAAGATATTCAGGTATTACCATAAACACTGTTTTTCTTCCTTTAAATTTCTTCACATCTTTATTCACACCTTCCAGTTGTAATGGACTGGTTGAGAAAAGACGAGGACCTCTATTTCTTTTTGTCTTTCGTGACTTTCTATACAACCTTCCTTCTTCCTTTTTACCTCCAATCTTATTCCTACCTTATGTTCCTTCTGTCCTCTCATCCAATTATAATGTATTCTGCCCTTTGTTTCTCTTTTCCGTTTTCCTGGACATGCCCTCAATTTCTTTACTTTCACCTCCTGTAGTAAATTTTGGTTTATCTGAAATGTTTGGTTTGGTCTATGAACATCAATAGTCTGCTCCTCTTTTACCTTTGCATCACTTTGAGATTCTTCTCCTGTTTGACAATATATTTTCACATCCTGGTACTTCTCTTCCATTCCTGTCACTGCTACATTCGGAATTTGTGTTACATGACTCTCTGACATTACTTCCTTTACTTTGTCCTTCTCCCTAAACTCTTTCCACTTGTTACCTTAACTCCCTCGTCGATGTCTTCTTTTCTCCTTAATGGGTAATACTTCCATATTTATCTCTATATCGGAACTTACTTCCACATTTATCATCCCTATTTCAGTACTTCTACTTTCTCTTATACTACACAATATTGTTTGTTCTTGCCAGAGAATATTAACATTTTTACCTTGCGCTTGTGTATACCTTCTTGGAAATACTGCACTTGTACTGTCTGCTGTATTACTGTTTCTATTGTTAATGATTTTCCGCTTGACATATCACTTGTTGACTCCAAAATAACACTTTCACTTTGGTAAAGTTCAGATATCATTTCCGAATTACTAGCCTTGAAATTCACGCATATACCTTGTTTGTCTGTATTATCGTACATTTCTTCACAGCTCTTTTCAATAATCTGATTTCCTCGTTGAATTTGTATATCATAACTTTGATTCTTGTATTGGTAACTGTTCAATCTCATCATAATGAGTTTCCTTATTACACAATTGCGGCACCTTCTAATCTCTTCATCATTTGAATAAACATATCTTCTTTTGTTCTTCTTCTTTCCCCCTTTCTTCTTCTCTGGCCTTTCTCCTTTCTTCCTTTTCCTTTTCTTTGATTCTTCTTCTTTCTTTCTTTTCTTCTTCTCATGCTTTACACCATTGATTAAAAGATCCATTGTTAACCTCGTACTCGTCTCCTTTCATTGACCAGATTCATTCCCTTCTTGATCAAGACGTTCTTTTATAAACTTTCTATTTCCTCTTTCACTTCCATGGGCTTCCGAATCACTCTCTGATTCTGAATTGTTGGTGCTGCCTAAATTCAAGCTCCACGTTGGGCGCCATTTGTGTTCTGGGCCTTTAGTATCTGTAATGGTTCTTTGGAAACGTATATTATTACTTCGAAGATATCCAACCTCGTTGTGGTACTGAAGTGGTCCCGCAACCTTCAATGTTGATGTGCGTGTCCTCGGTAAACCAGTATCTCAGGACAGAACGGGTCATGGTTTCAATGTTTCCGGCTTACACCAACCACGAATACGGGAAGCTCACGTGCCTCAAAGCTGTTACACACAGCGTGGGCTACTCATCTCAACATCTATTCCCGTAAAGCCAGTTATTGTAAAGCGCTGCGGTGCTTCGAAGCAGACCTAGGCGCATATAATAACACCTTGCTCACACGTAATGAAAAGCTAAACACAAGAATAGTTTTTTAAAACAGAGGTTTATTAAAACATTATTTCCCTCTAAGTTCACTTTACATGTAAAAACCCAACATGACCTTTTACGTACTTGAGATGAACAAATCTTAGCGCTTTTACTTCGCTAAACTGCAAATCAATTACATAAACCATTCAAATTGCCAATTGTCATCTCTCAATTAATTAATTATACATTCATACCATTAACGAAAACTTAAAACAATAAATCCATGTACAATTCTTTAAATTACCCGCCAGTCTGAAACCAAAGCACAAGTAACGCCATCTTTTAATGAACTCCTCGAACTAACTCAACCATATACGTAGATTAGTTGTAATAAACTTCAAATCTTTAAGAAATTATATTTAAATCATTGAGAAAGCTTTTAAAACCATAATAATTGTACAATTCGTAAAATAATTATAATTTAATTAATTACCTTTAAATTCAGATCCCATATAAAACAATGTAATCTATCTATAACTTGCTAGGGACATAGCAAGTCGTCGAAGATCTTTTTCTAATATTGTCCTGCCAACCACGTCCCGGTCTTACCACTGGTCTGTTTCTCTTCGACTTCCCAATTATGATTGAATATAGTTTTCGTTTTACCTCGTTGCTGCTAGCAGGCCAGCATATCTAACTTCTTGTGATTTAATTATACTCACAGAATGGAGTGAATCGTATAGTCTATGGAGCTTATCTTTGTGCAGTCTTCTATATTCTCTGATGATCTCGTCATGTTTGGGCCCTATATCTTTCTCAAAACTTTATTTTCAAACACTCGCTATTAATGCTCATCTGATAGTATCGTACCTAACCATAAGTTATTTCCCGCAAAATAACCGTTTTGTGTACTTTTAATTTTCATTCTCTTGATATTAATCACAGGGACAAAAACTTATGTACTAAATAGAGACATGAGTTGCCTTATGCTAAGTTTTTTTTATTTCTTCTTGTTACATATATTGCGAAATATTATAATGTATGTACCTTTTATATTATCTGATTCTAAATTGTAATGTTTCTATTTCCTTCTTTTTCTGTGTATCCGTTTGTTATAATGTATTTTGTTTTATCTACGTTCACCTGTAGACTTATCTCATCCCAAAGTCTTCCAAGCTTCCTGCATCTGCACTGCTGTGTTGCAAAGTCGGTGACAATATGACCACACACACACTTATCTACGTTGTGTTGTTTGTTGTACCGTTTCGGCCGTGTTAACCAGTGCAAAAGTTTGGCTAAAACCTGATTCAGTATAACCATATACGAAGTTAACCTTAACCTGTCTGAGGAATAACGTTTCTCAGCAAACACTTTTACTACCAAAACATTGTTTCTTGAACAAGTCAAACATCAATAAAGATATTGCTCCGAGAAAGCTGTATTGCTGAAGCATATTAAATTTCCCAGATGTCGTTGTAAAGTAGAATAGGTCTTCGTCCATAAAGCATTGAGAGCTAATGGGACACATGAGTGGGAGTACACTGCAAAACTGTACCTATTAATCGTACATGTACCCTCTATTTTTCAGGGGCAGTGAGGGGCACAGGGATTCACATTTTACCATCGCTTTTGTTTCTGTTCGAATCCAAGAACTGGGAGGCCAAGAACCACCCCTCGAAACCTAGGTACACAACGTTTCCATAACATGTACCAATGAATTAATGGGTGCAGCTGAAGGTAAAAGAAATAAAGGTATGATGAGTACAGTGAAGTAGTACCGAAGAGGGTACCGATCATATTAACAGAAGGGAATGATACCCATGAAACCATGGACCATCAGAGAGTGTCTGATGAAGCCAAGTCGGTAGTTAGTTGGCAAAACTGGTACACGCTTTTCGTGTTTAAATACAACCTATTGCTCTGCTCAGCAATTATTTTCTTTTCTCTGAAGTATATAAAGGAAAAGTTTTCACATGGAAACTATCAATTCTCTGAGCAGGGCGTTGAACAGGAATATTTCACGCGAGAATGACATCTGCGCATGTGCAGTGGAACACACGTGCAGTGCAAATACACCTTAAGACACCACCAACTCCAACAAGTGGTCAAGACTTCGGCTTGTTGAGTGAAAGAAGCCGGGTTTGAATCTCGGCGGGGGCTATTTTTATCGTTTTATTCTCTTCCAAAATGCATTTGTATCTGTTCATAATTGTTATTAATAATTGCTTTCTGGCATTTTTCGTAGGTGATCATGGGTTAGCAGAGGCTATGTACGGTCATGTGACTTTACACTTTTGTTTGTTCCTTTCGACAGTTACTGGCGCGACATGGACATTAAAAGTATCACGTCAAAAGTAATTTTTGTTTCTATGAATTATATTTGTACCCAAGGAATGAAAGCTACGTGGTAGTTTCTAACGCTTGCAATTAATGGGTACAAGACGCCCTTTTTATACTTTTTAATAGTGGGTACTGTGTATTTAGAGTGTATAACGGTAATTGCTTTAATGCAACATTATTTTGTTTCTACTAAATCATGATGTAAGTTACCAACTAGCTAATCGTATTCTCTCTGTGTGTCAAATGAAACGAAACAAAATGCAGAGTTGAACAGAGATTATTTTTAAAAAAATACAGTGTTCATTATCTACTCCTCTAATTGTGAAGGAAATTAAACACTGAAATAACATATTATTAATTCGATGCCGTAACACGCGTTTTACGTTACAGTAATGACTAAAATTTAAAACGGAAAAATGAAGTAATGACGTTTTGAGGCTCGCTAACAAACAAACAATTGTGGAAACTAGAGAGAACGAGTTCATAACGTATTAGTGGTTACCTACTGATTGTCCTATGTAGTTTTTTGTAAAAAAAAAATGGATTCGCAAAGTCTTGTGGTTGCGTGGCTCGAATCCAACAGACAACAACTGAAAAATGCTGCTGCAGATCGTTAGATATTTCGAGAATGGTATCTGATATCACAGCTGGCGCGTCCCTGGACAGAACAAGAGTGATTAGGATTCCACTCAGCCGCTGATTTACAGATCTGTCCCCTCTAGGTACCCAAGAATCTCATACTCATTTTTCTTTATACGTACTTTGAGTTCATGAAGTACTTGGAACGAGTTGTCGATAAACTTAAAGAATTTGAAGCTTCTTAACGAGCTGGTAAGCTTCTAAGAACGGGAACTACAGTTTAACGTAGGCTCCGAACCACTTATGTCCCCACTGGGAATCGAACCCGGGATCCCTTGATAATAAGGCAGCGAGCGAGTACTTAAAAAAAAAAACATGTATTCAATTTATGGTATTGCTGAAGATATTATACGGTATGAGTTGCAGCAGGTACTTTGTGAATAACTAACTAACTATATGGCTTACGAAATGAGCAAGTTAATTTCCGCGTTACAAATTATTCGCCATTGAATTATATAGTAGGCAAGATCAAGCCAGTTTTCATTTACATCCTCAAAGATCTCTTGTAATATTGTCGTCCCATTGACTTGTCGATCTTCTAAACGGCTTAGCAACCACGATATAATATAATCTTTGTTTTCCTCCATCCGAGCTACGTGTCCTGTCCATCTTAACCGTCTTGACGTCTTTGTTTCTAAAATATATAGCCAATCATATAGTCCGTGGAGTTCTTCATTATGAAGTCTCCTCATTTCTTCGGTCATCTCGTCCTGTTTCGCCCGTAAATCTATCTGTCTGAAAACGTTATTCCCAAACACATGCAATTTTTGTTCAACTTTCACAGCCGTAAAGTATAACCGGTAAAATAACAGTTTTGTATATTTTCAATTTTAGTTTTATTGATATTAGTCATGCGTTGCCGAAGCTAGCTGAATTATATTTCTCCCGTGACCTAGGTTTTACTTGTTACATACGCTTCCAAATATCTAAATTTATTTACTTGCTCTATGATCTTATTCTTAATTATGTCTCCATTTCCTTCATCCTGTTTGCATGAGTTTTTATCATGTATTTTTCCTCCACGTTCACGTGCAGACCTATACCATCCATTAAAACATGGATGTTACTTTGTATTGCATCTATATCCCCTATTAAATCCATATCCGTGTAAACGAACAATTTGGTTCAACCTATTACGTTCCTTTTTGTCCTCTTTTACTTTCAGCAGTAGTACATAAATGTGTTTTCAACGTTGATATTTGGTTGATTTCGTTGATTAACCGTTATCAGTAAAAAAAGTTCGTTTAATTTTAAATCATATTTCAACGAAGACTTGGTATTAGTTCAAATTAATACTGTATACCACGATGAAAGTAACGGACTAAATGTGTATACCAATATACAGCAACCATGCTCTGTTTTGGCCATCTCAACTTGTTTCTTCATATTCCGCTTTTTGTTTTCCACTTGTTTCTCACTCAACCATTATTCAATGTCGAATAAACTGTTAAACAGGCGGACATTTTCTTACTTCTACAACATTAAAATTTCGCTTGGGTTCTATCGTTAATTGAAGTATTTTCAACGTATGTCTCGTACTTAGGTTGCGAAACGTATATTCTATCACAGAATTAAACCGAAGGAGTGACAAGACATAACATAGTTTCAGTCCACTACAAATCTCAAACCTATCTCATATAGTTTTACCTATAAGTATTCTCCTTATGGTGTCGCTGAGTTATCTTCACTCGTTGAACAAGATTTGTCGGATTTCCAAATCATGTTAGATTATTCCATAACTTTCCCCTCTACTCTGTACTTTATAAACAAGTATTAGATACTTTATAAATAGCAATTATAACAAAACATACTTTTATTTGTTTTCCACAATGTTTTGAAGATATTAACAAAATAGCTTTTAAGCGGAACAAGTAACCGCGTTTCTTATTCGCTACATATTGCAATCTTTTACGTTAATTGTATTTAGGTAGCTTCTTAATTTGTTGAACATATTCTATTAATATTAATTATATGCAGAGAGGTACCAAACGACTGACTTCGTTATTGCATATTCAACAATAATGAGACATTCTCGGTACAAATCGAAGTACTATGTTGCTTACAGAGTTAGTACTATCGGTGTTACATTACTTCAAATGTAGGTTGTCAAAACATTTAGATCAAGGCTAAATATTGCCAGCAATCAAAGTATAATTATTCATAATCTACATTTATACATAATCATAATTTAACTTACCCGAAAAAAAGTTATTTAAAAATTTACCGTCCATGAAAATGTGCCACTGTCTGCTCTATCTCTGTGAAAAATTAGCCCCTGTTGGACTTAGTGTATGGCAGGATTTTCTCTCGTTGTTAACGTAACTACTGGAACTTATTAGTTCAAAATGAAAGTATAACAACATATTAAAGAAGGCTGTAGAAAAAAGTACTAACAGTACTGTTGTTTAAATTCAAAACCCTTTGACTGAGGGTCTCAAAGAACAAATACACGTATCTACAAATAGTGTGTAGCCCAACGTATTTTAATATTATTATATATCGATGTTCAGGCTTTAACGATTACATATGAACGTATGTACCCAGTTCTTACTCACGCTCATCTTACTTGTAAACGATGGCAAACACACACCATTCAGTGTAGAAAATGTTTATTTCGTTCTTCGTGTGTGCATGTGTAAGGACAGCTCAATCAAGGTAAAATGTAATCATTGGTAATTAATTACCACTTTGCTGTCTCGTGTATCGATGAATGTATGTCATACATTGACATACTGAGTTTACTGGCTGTACAATGGCAACTCAGTATGTCAACGGATGAAAGTAAATAAACAGATATTCGCCCTATTTACGTTGCACTTATGAAAGTAGTAAATAAACTGGAGATGTCGAAAAGTGTTGCAGTGTTCATGGCTCCAACTTGAACATTATACAGGTAAGATTCGCTGTAGAGGATGGACATACTTAATTATATTTACCTTCATGTACTAAACATTGTAAACAAAGCTGCTAAGTTCAACTTCGATCAACGTATCAATAACGACTTTAAAGATTGAAAGCAGCAGCATTAACCATGTGCATGCACTTACGACACGGGTGAGAAATCTGCAATTGGCCCTGGGAAGTTTTCATGGCTATTTAACCCCTAACTGTGGAGGTAAAAATAACACGTTTCTGTGCTGGTGAGGGTATGTAAAATACCCCAAATATAAATAAATGTTAAATATATTGAAAAGCTTTTATTTCGTACGCTAATTATAGGAAATGTTAAACACAGTCTAGAAAAAGGATAAGATACTATTGGAACCTTTTACTTTGTACCATGGTTGCAGAGAATGTTAAGGACAAACTGGGCAAGTATAGTTAGGGATAAGGTTGCAAATACTTTCGTTGTATTTCTTCCATGCGGGCAAATTGAATATCTTCTTGGCTTTAACTTGCCTCTTTGGTTGGCCTTCTCAGCCTTTCTTACATGTTCTTATATTTTTCGGAAAATTTCTTGTTCCTTTTTTGGAACTATGCGCTTTCGCAAGGAACTGTAATATTACATGACCTGGTACATTTCTTCAGCAGAGCATTTGGTACCATTTAGAGCATTTATTCTCACCAAGCAAGAAACTCTTCTGAAGACCCATTGCCATCGACAGATGATCTATTTTTCTCACTCATTTCGTAGTCAACTGACTCACTGCTTTTAAAGTGGAAGTCACTATCGATATTTGATTCAACTTCAGATTCTAAATCTTCCTGAAGCAAAGCAAGTAATTTGGTTTTTATCTGAAGGTCTAGTATTGGCGTTACTATCAGCTATGTTTCTGGTATAAAGGCACTAAGCCATAAGTTAAAATGAAAGAAACTAGTATTTTATATTATAGAAATGTTAAACTATAAACGAGAAAATAAAAGCTGACGTAATTGTGCTCCTGAGGATTCTTGCACCCCAATAATATATTATTGTTAGAAACCAAATTCAAGGGTAACAAATTCAAGTACTGTCCTGGAAACTAGCTTTGCTGACAAGGTTTCATTTGCACCATGATGATAAGACTAATCAAACTGAAAGTGTGCTTGCAGAGCTAAGGTTTCACACCTTAGGAACTGTTACGTTTTGACACACGAAAGTTTCTACCATGTAGAATGTTAGAATTTATACTTCAAATAGCATATGGAAGTTGAAAATGGATAGAATAATTTTCCAAGAAATGATACAAAATAAATTGGAGTATGTCCTGAATATACAATACCTGAATTCAAAATTACCTCTTAAAAATTGGGAACAAGGTCTACGTCACCCAATTTAATAGATTTCAGTCTCCATTTAACACTTTAATGCGACCTTCGGATTTAATTGATTTAACGTAATTTGTGCACATTTTATTCAATTGGCAAACTTTCCTCATAAGTTCTACAAGCCTCACCATTAGGTAAGAATAACGCGCTTGCAGGGAACTTTAAATGCATTTATTAAGTCCGAGTTCAACAAACAATAACGGAGTCGCGGTGCCTCAGTGCTAGAATGCTCATCTCTCTTGCATGTGATCCCCAGGTTCGATCCCGGCTCGTCCCATGTCAGTGTGGTGGACAAACACCGTATTCATGTTTTTCTCGGGGTTTTTCCTGTTCCCCCACTTTCTTCATTACACCAATTTCTTCATCATCAAAAAATCGGCCTGAACCAAATTTGCCTAAAGGTCTTAAAATGAAATTTAATTTCAAAGCGTTTGTCGTACTTCTTAATCTACTTGAAGAAACATAGAAAAGGTTTTGAACTGAATGAAACCATTACATCCAAATATATGTGTAAATTAGCTTGTAATGTCATTTCGGGATCTCCTTAGCTAGTACTTACTTACACTATGGTTTATGGAATCGCATGTTCATCCTCGTAGTAACAAACGTTCGCCATCGGGATCTAACCTGGGCAAGATCAATCCAGTTTTCATCACAAACACTTACTTCTCGAAGATCCCTTCTAATATTGTTCTCCCAACGACTTCTCGGTCTTCCCAACGGTTTCTTTCTCTCCGACTTTCGAACTAATATGGAATATAATCTTCGTTTTTTCCTATCAGAGCTACATGGCCTGCCCATCTTAGTCGTTGTGATTTCATTATTCTTACGATATCGGGTGAGTCGTACGGTCTTGGAAGATCTTCGTTATGAAGTCTCCTCCATTCTCCAGTGATCTCATTCCATATATTCCACGGTAATTATTACAGTCCGATTTATCGCCTTATTTATAAACCAGAACTACTACTGAGATTTTTCATTCCTTTGAAAGCTCCTCCCTTCTCCATAGAACGTTTATCAATTTAAGCAGTTTCTTGATTAGTGCCGTTCCTCCCTCTTTAATTAATTCCGCTGGAATATTGTCTATTCACGGTGATTTGAAAATTTTTAATTTTTTTATCGACATTTCGACCTCGATCTCGATAGGTTCGGATATTCACGGTTCTTCGTATATATTTAAATTCTTTTGTTTGTTCTCCGTTGTGTACATTAATAAGTTTGTCGATTAATACATTAATAGCTTTTACACATATAAATTATTTTGGTCGGATCCGAATACAGATCTCCGCCTTCATTTCTAATCATGTCTAACCTCGGCTGGTAACTTTTTCTTAATATCTATACATGGGAATCTAACATGCAAGTAACTTATTTGCTCTTTTAGATATTTATGATTGCGAACATAAATTTTAATGTGTCTTTGTTATAAATTATGCTTTTAGTAATTTTGAATGTATCTTGTAACTAGGAACAATCATTGGAAAAGTACTTAAAGAGATTAGATTAAGAAATATTTAGGATATTTTTTATATTTGAATGCTGGATTTAGATATTTACTAATTGGAGTCGTATTGACCCCAAGGACTGGAGTGTGTGGAGATCTGCAGAGCCATAGGAGGGTTAACGAGTTTACCTCTTTGTACAGATCTCGTATGTTTTTTGTCTTCCTGTTTTCCCTTACCTCCTGAATCTTATGCCTCAGATTTTCTCATTTCTTGTTTCTGAACACGCGTGCGGCGTTTCGTTTCGCTTTACTGTAGTGGTTGGTATTTGCTTAGCTTTTATTACTTAGCCATCGATGCCTTGCTTGTTTTCGTCCCTCATGAAGTTTAAGGTATTCTTCATCAAGCCAAGGCTTATTTTTTACTACGCGTTCCTTCGCTGCGCCCTTCACTGTATCACGAATCGCCTCCCACGCCTTACATCAATTCCACTGTTAAAGTCATCATTACTACTTGATTTGGCTAGGAATTCGAATCTATTTGAGTTTTCGAAATGGTAGTCTTCTCTTACGCTTGCATTATCTAATCGTTTAACTTCAAATTTCATTTGTTTTGATCCTTTGCTTCCTCTGTTCGCGATGCATAACTTTTCCCTCACTGTTGTGATCACTAACTAATGATCGGTATCACCTTCCGCTCCTGTGTAAGACCTAACATTAATCATACTGATGTGTCTCCTTGTCTCTACTATTACGTGATCGATCTGTTTGAACGTTTTGCCATCCGAAGATACCCATGTGTATTTGTGTATCTTTTTGTGCTGAAGGTATGTGCTCTTTACTACTAGGTTTTTCGAGATTCCGAAACTGATCAGTCTTTCTCTATTGTTGTTGGTGATTTCACCTAGAGTAGGTTTATATTTTCCTCCCTCCTTCCCTCAGCGTTGAAATCACCCAACTCACATTTTACTATTCTAATTCGGTAATAGGTCAAACACCCTTTCTAGCTGCTTGTAAAATGTATCTTTGTCGTTATCATTAGTCTGCTTGGTCGGAGCATAGACATTTATTAGAACCGTGTTGCACCATCTGGTACGTATTACGAAATCTATATTCTGAAGCGCCGGAATTGCCCTGTCAGATGCTATCATTACCCCCCACCCCACCCCACCGGACTTCGTGTATCTCTAATATGTCCAGATCGTACTTCTCGGTCTTGCGTACCGCCACTTGAAGAGCTGCCGTTTGGTATAACGATCATACGTTCCACGTTCCTATTCTAAGGTCTTCCTTAATCCTGTTCTTGGAGCCCCCTGAAGCAGTCACCGTCCGGAGACCAGAATAAGGGACTAGTTTAGCTGAGGAATATATTACCTCAGGAGTTTCCATGTACCATCTGTAGCTATTTCTTGACATGATTTAGCGGTGTCTAGCTCTCAGCTCTACGACCTCACTGTTAGGGCAGACATTCAAAATGTTGCCCTCTGTCAATCTCATTCATCTTCAGCCTCAGAGTGGTAATGGTGATGCTGCTTCCCTTCGCCATGATATTTTTGTTCGGCGTTATCGTCCCCTAGCCTTGGTAGTTACCTCTACTAACTGGAAGGCAGCAGTACTGGTTTTGGTCCGCCCCGGAATATTTGCGGTACCTATCATATCTGGTCGAATTTCCCCTAGTCGCCTCCTTGGGAGGCGCCTGGTTGGAGACCACTAAGTCCAACCCACTAACTTGAAGAATAATTGAAGAAAAGAAACTTGATCAGTTGAAATATGCATTAAAAATAAATACAACTTAAATTTACTTTCCAAAGACAAGTAAAATGCATTGCGAGATTAGAAAAATAATTACTTTTTCATTCAGTTGTTCCGGATATCTGACGCTTAGAAACCTCCCAGAAGTTTTTGTGATGATACACCAGGTTAGCGGTATTTTGGGTCTTCGAATATATTTGTGATACATATGCCGTTACGAAGTGGAAATCATTCCCCGTATACCGGTCTGAACAAAAGATGAGATGAATTTGGATGATGAGATTCATCATGAGATGAATTTGGAAAATATTAAAAAAATTCAATATTCTCATCGTGAAAAATTATGCGAAATATAAATGAAGTACATTCAGTTTAAAATTATTTCTAAAACACTTTTACTTTCATTGAAATATAGTCACGAGCAGTGTTCACTGCCCCAGCACTATTGAACCAAGTTTGATTAATCTTATCAGACACCAAAAGAGTGTTGGGTTTTCTGTTCTGACGTTTCATGTATTTATTTGCTTTTATTCTATTCTACTATGGAAATTGTGATCTTATTTCAGTATATGTAGCTTAATTTGTGTGTATTTTAATACACAAATATTGTTTTACTTTCAACAAACGGAAACTAATTACAACTGTGCTTCTTTTTAAAATGCATTGATATTTATTAAAGAGATATAAATCAAGATTGCACGTATTGTTTGTTTATATGTAGTTACGGAGAAGAGAGTGAGTCAGACGTCAAAGCTCAAACCGGGTCACCTTGAGTGACCCGATGGACCGATCCGAAACTTGACTGGAGTGACTTGACTGACCCGGTGATCCGGTCTTCACCCAAGTGACTTTGTGATCCAGCAACTCGATGATCGAATATTGACTAACGCTTCAGATTAGACGACTATCTCTGTCGACAGTTCTTTGAGCACTTTCTTCTTTTCGGGCGTATGAGACTATTTCCATATCAAAGTACTATTTTTACGAACTTTTCGGCGTAGAATTCTTTGAACTATGGGGGTACTGTCTCGCTCTCTAGCTGAAAGAAACGCTGTTCAAACGCAACAGTGTATAACAGGGACGGACTAGTAACTAAAGAACCCACACTGGAAACAAAGGAGCCCACCAAGTTGTAACGAATAGTTCCTCGTTATACTGGTCATTGTAGCACGTGGGTCCGCAATCTCCTTCTAAGGGCTTTCAATACACTCCATGATTCCTAAAAATAGCTTGCAAACAACCTTGGGATACTGATGAAGAATCAAATTAAAAGCATTAAGTTTATATAGTGTCTTAAGAGAATATGAACGTACTTACCATTACACTTTACACATCCCCTTCTTGAAAATTGTGAGTTCTCTACAATAGGTCTGCTGATCTTATAATATCAGAACTATTTTTATGTTGGTCGTAAGTCGTGTGTGTCAAAATTGCTAATTTTGGAAGACCGGCAAGATTCTGACGCTACTAATAGTAGTAAAAGTGGTAAAATGGTTTTCTTTATCGGATAACATTACGTTTCCAACATAAAATGTTTGGCAGGGGGCTCTTCCCGGGATTTCGGTAGGGTAAGAAAAGAAAACAAATTCTGCCCTGCCTTCCACGACACCGGATCAATCCGGGTTCCAAGTATAGAATCGGTGAACCTGTCCGAAACTTGACCCGGTATTTCGTTTCATATCTGGAGTTAGTACATGAACCATACCAGCAAAAATTACAACATAGTGTTAATTACTTATACATAAAATGTAGCTCTTTTCAGTAGTTCGGGAATATACCTTCGTCATTATATTTGTTTATAAAATATTCAAAAAATCCCAATTGACACTATATATTGTTTGTTATTAAATGAACATACGAAATGAACACCAAATGAACATTTTCACAATATTATTTTGTCGTTATCTACTCTAGATAATTTACTTAATTTGTTTTAGGAACAGAATAACATATTTTCCAGCAATTAAAAAAATAAGTAAATCTAATCAAGATTATTATCATATTGTTATTAGAGTAACTCATAAATTATTCGCTAAATTAACTATATAATTTATAATTGCAATTTATCAATTTACAGTAATAAATACAAGTAGTTTTAAACGAGAATAATACATTAAAAGATCCTTTTCATTTATGCAATATAATATACAATATTTTGTTTCTTTCCACATCTTCAAAGGATCGAATCAGTTTCAGAAGTCATGGTCTTTACCTCTGAAAAAATTAAGAAACAATTACTTCCAGCAAATAAATATAGCAAAGAGGTAAATGTACAAACTAACTCAAAGGTTTATAAATCGCGAAAGTTCAAGTATTTGCACAAAAACGATCAGGTTTTCTTCATTAATTATATTTTAATATATCTTAATATAATATGATTTATTGTTATAACACTATCAACTTACTCATTCTTGTACTCTAAGTCATGAAAAGGTAGGTTATGTAATTGAAAACTTGAGGCTTTGAGAGCGAGTTTCAAACGAAAATAATCTTATATGTTATTACCTTCCTCATAAATAACCTTGCGTATTGTAAATGTTGAAATAAATCGAGAAGAAATCGTATCTAACGTGACCAGAACTTGTACCCATATCTCCCAAGTTTCCGGGTGGCATGTTGTAAATTACACCACAAGGTCACGGCCAATTTTCTTTATACGAGTATATATAATGTTCTTGGTGCTTGGAGGTTAGAAGACACTGAATCTACAGGGGAAGATTCTATTTGCCACTCTGCAGAGTGAAAGAATAGATTTCTCAACTAAAATTCAGCCTGTAGGGGAATTACAGGGCTTTGTAAGCAGCGCTGATTGGCTGCAAGTGTGCCGAGGCGACAAGGTAATATTCTATACCTACAGACAATTTGCTGTTTTGTGGTGGTACAGAATACCCAAACTGCAAATTAGGAAATCCAGGTTTGACTCCCGGACACGGCAGTTTTCAATATTTCCTTTTTTTTAAATTTTATACAATAATTTTTCTCTTTTCCATAATTTTTGTTTATATTAACTTCGAAAAACTGGAGTTTTACAAATGATTTAGCTTCGTTGAAGTTGAAAGTGAACGAATAAAAGCTTCACCTGTTCTCCAACAACTGTTTTGTGCAAAGAGGAAAGTGACAACGAAGAAGAAATGTCCTGGGAACCAGCTCGGAAGGATAAAGCAATAAGTTAGAGCGCGAGCCTTTGTGCAGGTAACAAGAGTTTGGAACAGGAACGCTATTTGGCCCATAAAATTTGTTCATTAATGGGCGAATGTTATATAAAGAGTGACAGTGAAGAAGTGGTGTCTTCGCTGGTGCTTATGGCTGTTAGGCTGGACCATGACTCATAGTTTCCAGTTTGGTAGTCTGAACCTCGCGAGAGCCACTAACCAGAAGAAATTAAATAGTATACTGTATGTTTTTGTAGACGAGAACGGCAGACGTGCCATGCATAGAGGAAGAATATAATAAACAAGAATGATCTATACTTTAATAAAAAACTATATAATAATTGCGTCAAGACATCGGATTTTGCCCTGCTTTATCGAAACGATATTGCAGTACGCAGTAAATATCGACATACGAGTGGTCGTTTGATCTCATGTACTTCTAATAATGTAGCAGTAATATGTTCGTACTACCCGTCGGGTAATAACGAAGACGATCCAGATAAAAAATTATAAGTGTGATCATTAGTTAAGAACTACAAAAATTACAACAATACTATATAATTTGGGCTAGAAATTTAAATTCTACTCGCAGAGTAGAACACTCTAAAACGAGTAATATATCACTCAAGCACTGATACAGGTGTTCAATCTATTTACTTTGAACACGTTACTTTGAACACCTGTTTACTAATATCCTTTACTGCTAATTTGAAAAAGTGGATATCATGACAATGTAGCCTTGTATCCGTCTTGAATAAAGACAAATTCTTCAATAAAAACAAGAATAAAATTGATTTTATTTAATTTTTAATTAGTACTAACGACTGATTGGTGAAAAGTAAAAGGTGATCTCCTTTCTTGTTGCCTTGTTTGATTCATTCATTTCTTGTGTTTAGTTGTAGCGTGAAGTGTGGAGAAGGAGGTGGTATACTTCCGGAACTGTTACACTTTAGTTTCTTTTTGTTATAAAAGTATAATCAGCCCTGTCAGAAAGCTATGTTTTTCTTTATTGAAAAAAGAGTTTTAATAATGAAAATTGTAGCAATCTTAAAATCTTCATATTATAGAATTACATGAGCGACTCTTGATTTGGTCGCTACCAGACACAATAAGCACTTTATATATTTCGAGGTTTTATACTAACTTATTGGATAATACACATTACATTACTGCCGTGAAAAGATGTAGTCGAAATTATGTCAAGATAGATTATTAACAACTAATGTAGTTAAGTGGTATACAAGAGACAAGATTAATAGAAGAGGAAAGACTTTGCTCGCCAACATAATAGTTTACTCAAATATCAATTAGAGTATTATTAGAAATTAGTGGATAGATAGAGCAAGTTAGTAATTAGCGATGGTATATGATTGATAAATGTAAAAAATGCAAGTGGTTTTGCGAAAATTTAATTGAAAATGGATCCACGGAATTGAAGTAATTAGTATTTTAAAAAAGAAGCACACATTTTAGAATCTGCCAAAACGTGTTACGTGTTGCAAGAGAAACAGAGGGGGAGAGAGTAAATTTATCAATAACTTTGTTAATAGTAAGGGGAAATCCTTTAGTTGGAAGGAAATTTATCAAGTACTAAGTAAACATTCAAATCTCTTTATTTTAGAAAATAATTTTAATTATTCTTTGAAAAATACAGCCAGATTGTTAAGTGTTAAAAGATGAAGAAATATATGACTTAACTAGAGCTTTCTCAGAAAAGGAGGCACAAGAAGCATTATATTTATGTGGTGACGTCGTTAGAGGATCTGATTGGCTGAACGTAAAATAGTATAAAAATTTTCAGCATGAATAAATACCTCATTTGCAGTGTATAATACTGTTATGAAAGAATAGTAGAAAAATAAATTGTAGAAGTAATTCGAATGTTAATTCATAAAGATGGACCAACAATCTAATTTTAGAGAGATATCTGAAACGTTGACTATAAATTATTAATGAAATGATTGGTCAGCAGAATTAAAACATGAATCCTCAAAAGGACCATAACGAAAGTGGAATAAAGGGAGGTACTGTAACCCGCATTTCCTGTTGGCTCAAATTAGGGAGGCAATCAACGGCCATAATACTAATAAGATAATTTTGTTGTTATGAATAGTGGTTAAAATAAAGCTGTTCGACTCCCTCGTGTATCATGTATGCTTAATATTAGATGAATTTAGATATCTTAAGATTTTCATTAACTTCTTCAAATCATTATATAGAGTACAGACAATAAAAAATCAAATTAATGAGCAACTACTTACTGAACTTTGGGTAGAATGTTGCATCTGCTAAGGATGTGTGTTGGTAACTTATATGTTTGCCATAAGTTTAATGCCTGCAATTAAGGATATAAATAGAAACATTGAGTGAATTTCATATAAAAACTTGAAATGAAAGTCATTATCTAGAGAGTGCATTTAGATAGAACACAGTTCTTGAATACATAATAGTAAGTGTGTATACATCTTTCAAATATTTCCCTTATCAAAAAAATGTTTCGGGTAATATCCAAAGTACGTAGCATATATTTTGAGGCAAGGACAAATATTGGGGATGAATGAGCTGGTATCAACTTTACCTCTAGAAAGAGGGTGAAGTAGAAAGACCCTCAATTGCAAAACAAGGCAGTATTATTACATAGAACAGTACAATCGGTATGTCTATTTAAAGAGTGTCTGTCTTGCATGTGTACACTACCGTATCTAATAGAATTGAATTGGTAATGGAGCTAAATATTCAAATTTGGAGATTGAAATTAAAATATCTAGAAATGACATTTATAGAAATAACAAGTGGACTAATTCAAAACACTACCAATGGAAGATTCGACGATAAAAGTAATGTACACGCATTTATTAAAAGAAAGTATTAAATTAAACTACGTAAATAGAGAAATAAATAATCCCCAAAGTAATTAGAAAACAATATGGAAGATATAAGTGAATTAAAATTTGATCATCAGTTGCATAGTGGGATGTATATAATAGCAAATAAAATATATCCTAAGAAATTACATTTTATAAACGATAGAAACAATTGAGAACAATGTATGCGATAAATGAGGATCACAGGAAAAGAATATGCTTTATCCATTGCCCATTGTAGGTATACCGAATGCCAATTCTGAATCTTTAAACTGCTCTCCTGTAAGATCAATAAAATGGACAAAGCGCATCATTTCCTTAGGTCTTTAAATGTAAACAATTAATACATTGGAAGACAATTGTAAACAAATGACACATTTCCAAAGAAGACATGTGGTTATATTATAGAACGAAAATGTGTAGAACCACTACAAGTAACCTTGAAAACAAATGGTTTGGAAAAAGGATTCGCACACCAGCAATAACACTGTCACCAATCAAAAGCTGTCAATTTTTTAGTTATTTACATATTCTGACTTCTGAAATAACACCCTATACTGCAAAATTACTCTCATAACCGTATCTCTTCTACAAGATGCATGAGAGCGCTTTTGTTAATATTCCACAACTCCAGTACAATATCCGTTACCGTCCTCAATACTGCCGCTCAATGATCAGGAAGAGAAACTTTAATGTAACACTGTTTAAGCAGTATCCTCTTAATATTCTTTCTAGCTTTTCAATTATACTGACAAAATCATCCACATTTTCAATTGCGATTTTCTAAAAACGAACTTTTTCGATTTGTGACATTATTATTGCTGGACTGGGGTATGGGTATTTCTGTCCTCTAAAAATTGTTTATGATTTGGTCGATGGCTCAAACTCTTTATATGCTGATTAAATAAATTACTATTGATAGTGCAATATTGTTTAACAAACACGATAATATTGGGATATCACCACATACCGGAATATTTGAGTATAAAGATTAATGCGCATTATATATAAGCTGTATATTAATAGAATTGGACACTAGACTTCTACTGACCAGGTGCCATTGGTCATAATGAAGAGTGATGTCATGTGAATGAATTGTAATTGTGTTTGATTTAATAATTGATTACAAATGTGGTAGAAAACTCACCTATGATGAGTGGGGTCCTCAGTTCGATCCCGGCTTGTACCACGTGGGCCTTGTGGTGGACAAATACCGTATGCGTTGGTTTTCTTGGGATTGTACCGTTTCCTCCACTTAATTCATTCCACAAATTACCCCCTTATCATCCATCTGGCCTGAGCCAGATTGCCGAAAGCCCACAAAGTTAAAAAATAAAAAATAAATACCAAATACACTGTTCTGAAATTTAAATTTCCACAACTGCATTATACCTAAGACCCAGTTTTCAAAACTTAATTGTTACAGGTCTATTATGGAGGCCAAAGTGACAAGTAAATTTATGTTTATTCTGGATCGTAAAAATAACTAAATATTAGGAAGAGAGATTTAGAATCGTAGCTTATGTAAGTTTAAATAATAATCACGTAAATCCCTTATTTTGATATTACGGTGGGTTACGATCTAGATTCCGCTGGTTTAATTCGGACACTCATATAAACTAAACCTAAGACATAAATATTTATATATGCACAATATTCTACAGATACTGTCATTGAAACATTTTATATTGCACCACTCAAAAACCTCACAGAATGCAAGGGACACTGACGGGAAACATATCCACTCACCTGAAGTTTATAGTCTGATTTTGGAAAGACTCTGGCCGAGAACACGCACTGAAACTGATTCGGATGTTCTGTGTCTCTACACGAATGTCACTTTTAAACACACTCTTTGAATATCTTGTATATTGTGCCGAAACGAATTGTACTAGAGATTCACTAAGTTCAAAACAAATGAAGGTAACATTTTAGTCTCGAGCTCAGTAAAGGCTAGCAAGCCCTGATCGCAAATGACCGAAACTGAATGAAAGCCGATGAAGACTAGAGTCTAGAAATTTGAAGTAACGCTTGCATTATGAGATGCTTGGATTGTCTCATAATTTGATGTTTCCAAAGAATTATTCCTCCTTCTCCTTGATTCCTTTGAATCTTGGTGCAATTTCGACAATTCGAGGGAATTTAGTCTTGTGTCTGGCGTTACCTGATATTAATTCTGGGATTTGAATGAAATTCATTTTATTGTTCGTGTATTCGTTAAAGTATCGAGCTCTTATTATATATTAGTATATGTAACTAGATCTAGGTTGGCTTGCTTAAATAATGCCAATCTGGAGCCTTGGCGAGAACTGTCGGAGGTTGCGGGAGTTAGATTTACGCCACTATTCGTGTACGTGAGAAACGTTCTTAGTTCTTATAAAATTGATGTAGGTAATATTATATATTGTCTGTTTTGCATTAATAATGGAAGGTTGCGGGCCTTCGGTCCTGAGAGGAGTTACACGGAGTTATCTCTGGTCATGGAATAATTCACATGAACTCATCTTTGGTAATGGGAAGATTCACATAGACTTATCTTCTGTCGTGGGAAGATTCTCACGGACTGAATGTCAATAACTATAACTAACATTGCAAAATAATTGCTGATTGTGTAAAATACATGACTTGCATGCCTTCGATGGTCGTGGTTCACAGGAAATCGAAGTAAATAATAGAATATTGCTGCCTGCCATTGCAGAATCAATGCTGATTGATGTGGGAATCATGTCTTATAGCATTTCTCATTAGTTTGGAATATTTTATGCTAACTAACACCTGTATTGAAATTCAACCTCGACTATGTAATTTCTTTCCCTCAAACGGTGATAATAGCGTTTATTTTCAGATCTTCCTTACTAACTAAATACATATGAGTTTATTAAAATAAAATCTTGAATTAGAGATATATTACAGAATATCCATGTTATTTATTTACTTACGAAAACACTAGTTCGATGTTCAATTACGGCATTCTAAGGACAAATATTAAAAGAAAGGATGCGTAGAAACAACCCCACGATGTGGGCCTTCAGATGTCATGACTCAGTAATAATTAAGAGAGCTGCAACTGAAAGTTGCGAGGGGGTCGCAGAATAATTTAGTTACGACACTGGGATTAATACAATTAGAAAAAGCCAACGAAAGTGCAACAAGTATCGGAGATGGAAACGAACAAAATTAGTGCACAAAGCAAAATGTAAAAATCCACTTTGAACGATGCATAGACGATGGGGTAGTAGAGCTCCACACATTCTCTAGCTACAATCGTAAGTGAGGTGCAGTTATCAGTCCCAAGCTCAACTGCCTGTCAAAGTGTCCATGATTACCAAGGTCATGTGGTACTCAGAAGGCAGAGAACACCTCCCAGAGCCAAGGATTGGAGCACTAAAATTTTGCAGAATTCTGCTGGGATTTACAAAAGGGCTGCCAGATTCGCAGTCGCAGTCCAAATTGGAAATAATTCATATTTCCTTATTTTTTAAATTGATACACGCTACAAATTTTTTCATGAAGTTGCTCATTTTTCATAACTTTGTTGAAACACTGCCATTTTTTCTGGTGGCTGTAGATTTTGTTCTTTAGCGGTTAATAAAGTATAATTGCTCTCTTCACATAACTTTAAATTGTGTAATCACTTCAAAATATCTAAATTTGATAGACAAATGTTCGTTAATGCTTATGGATGACCGTGGAAAAGAAATATAAAATCAGCATTATTCTTGAGGTTACATTGCGCAGTTCGTTTAAGTGAGTAGTTAGAAAACGCTACCTGCGCCAACGAAATGGTTGATAAATTAACAGAGAATTAAAGTCGGAACTTTGTCATACGTTAGCCCTGCCTAATAGTAAGGCGATATATTTTTATTTATATTACATATTTCTCTGACTTGAAGTGATTCTCTAATTCTATTCGTGTCTAATTATGTATTGTCTGAGGTGGATAATTCTATCATATATCATTTAAAGACCACAGGAAAACAACGCGCTTTGTAAATATTCTTGATTTGTTTAGGAGAGCAGTTTAAAAGCCCATAGTTAGCATTCTGTATTTCGGAATAACAAATAAAGATCTGCTTATAGCAAATGGATTACGCATGCTACCCTTATGCACGATACCTTGTTAAAAAGGTCCTTCAAAGAGTTAACTGATATCTCTTTTATCTCAGTTTTGCGATAATGGACAAGGCTCGTTCTTTTCCTGTGACCTTCATTTTTTTTAATGTTCGTAGTTCGTGCGATAGCAATATTGTGTTTGGTAATATTATTTGTTAATGTTATAATTAATTGTGTCTCGCAGCTACTTTCATAGTGAGAAATAATTTTATAGTATATTTTGAAAAGATCTTGAAGCTCGACTTACGGAAATGGAAAATTTTTAAGGGTTAGACAAATTTCTCTAAACGAGTCTCCTCCGTACTTGTTTTTGTATTTATACACAGCACACGGAGATTCAGCCTCACCTCGATGGCAAACGCTTGGTCCAGAATCCACATTACATAAGGATTTCACATCTGGAATAAATTTATTAAAAAAAATAAAAACATAACTGTCGTCGTTTCGAATCGACATTTAAAATTTACATCCGTGACTACAATAAAAATAGTTGATGCATGTGATTGAACAGTGTCTGAATCCGAAACACTGGAAGCATGCTGAAGAATAATATCATTCTCAGTTGTTAAGAACATGCTATACAATATTTTGATGATAATTATGATATAATCAAACAATATCAATACATCACAGGACCTGTTTCTTAAAACATAATACAAAATTATTAAAACATACAGTTAAACTAAAATAAGTACATTCATAAGTTCGAAGAGCACCCTGGCATTGTTTTGAAGATAGGTTATACGAATGACGACTTCTTGGTTCATGTAACAAACACAGGCGTTGGGATAAGTAGTGAAATACTTAAAGCAGCAACACTTATAACCGTGTATCATTAGATACTGTATGAATGACGATAAATATGACAAGTTGATGTTGCGACGAACATGTATCTACTAAGAGCAACGCATTGATCACATAGTGTACCGCATTGATTGTTTAGTCACTCACCAGAATGCAGCATGTTTAATGGAAAGCAATTGCTAACAGTATCAGGATGGCAACTCTGATGCAAATATGGCCAGATATTAAACCGAAAACTTACATGCTATTTCTTTAGTCAATTGGCTTAGGGCCATGGGAATGCAAAGTTAACTTTTTGGATCATCATTCTTGATCGGACATGGTAAGTGTAAGTTAGCACTACGTACGGAACGTCTCGTTAGAGCATTATCGCAGACGATTATCACAAACCAATGTAAAGAAGGGAATAATTAATGTCGCGTAAGAAGATTTAGTTCCAGTTTTTCCTGAAACTCTTGCGCTAGTCTTTATTTTACATTTCTACTGGAAGTTTAATTAACAACATCACAAAATTTCTTATCAATTATCTATATCTTACTCCAATTCCCTCGAGTCTCCTTTAAATATATTTCTTCACACATGAGTCTTCGTGAGGAAAACATATTCAAGAAATTAAAGCTATGTTTTAATTAATTACACAAGCTCAAAGACTCATCTGCTTTGTTTGAGTGAGACAAAACATATTTTTTTTGTAACTGATCGTGATTAAATCTGCGAAAGTAGTTATGTAAAATTTCTAGAAAAATTGATCGACGGAAAAAAAATTGTAAAAAAAAGCGCTCCGGTTTTAATTGTTCGTTCTACTTTGGAAAAAAATATAATTCTTTACTATTCGAGGGCACCTAACATTATTTTATCCTTAATGAATAGTTACAATGTTAGTTGTTTGCTACATTATCATATATTATTTATTTATTTAAAATAATTACATCTTTATTGTGACTCCCTTTAACAAAATAGTCGCATAACTTTATATTCAATCCATTCCAGCTTGCCACCAATATTATACAAGCGTATCATTCTTTACATTTAGGGAACGTGATGCGGCGTAAAATTTGTTACGTGTCTTGTTCCACCTAAATAATATTCATTATCGTATACTTTTCAAACATATATGTTACGGGAAATCAAGTATAGACGTCCTTTGATCCTGTATGTAGAAAAATAACTTCTCATAATTGTGACGAACTGTGAATAGTTTCAGATTGAAGAAGATAAATTGTATGAACACACAAAGTTAATACCTATAATGTATAACTTACAATATAGGATGCAGTTATTTCCTTTGATATTACTGTTCCCTATGTTATAAAATGATATTATTTAGACATGATTCTAATTTAGGAAATATATTACCTTATTTCTAAAAGCTAAATGTAGTTACAGAAATACAAGCTAAATTTTATGTTTTAAGCTAAATCCTGGCATATGGCGGTAAACCACCTTGGTAAACAATTTCTTGCAAAGCTCGAAGTACAATAGTAATCAGAATCTGAAGTGCTTGAGCGTTTGTATGGAAGGGGTAGGTGCTTCTTTAGATGTGGAAGGATGTTTTAAGAAATATTTACATAATAAATTGTACTGAAGTTGCCTGAGTGAACATTGCCTAAACACCATTATAAATTCATTTCAGTTGTTTTGAAGTAGAAAATATCTTACAATAATGCATAGATCACGAAAATGTAGTGTCCAGTTTTCCAAATAGAGAGGATATGAATTTGAAGTGTAGCAGTATTCATTCATTATACCCTCATCGCCATTTAAAATGCAACACCAAGAAGAAAATATCGGATAAATGCAAAATTTGCAGAATATGAAGATCATAGAAAGATAAACAACTGATAAGTACGACAGATTCATGGCGCATGAAAGGCGCGGGAGTTCCATATAGAAACAGCGAAAGGAGGTAGGCAAGAGAGTCAAACTGCTGTGGTAGACGACTGTTGGTATGACGTGAGTGTGTGTATACATTTGAAAGATACCTGGTCGTCGAGTGCGGAGGCCCTGGCAGCAGGTTTCCGCCGAAGAATTATGACATATCGGGAGTGCGGTTTATCCATCCGCGACACTGCTGCTCGCATTCCATGGACTGCGTCTACAGTGCGGCGTACGTGAACTCCATGGCTCCACGAAGGTACTACGCAAAGACATGCCCATCGATCGCGCCATACGACGAACCACGAGGACAGACAACTTGTGTGTATGACTTTAGTGGGTCGAACAGAGACATTCCCAACACTGGAGACTATTGCACACAGCTCAGTGTCCCACGAACTGTTTTATGTCCTCTAACACAGCGGAGCATATTTGCACGGCTCCCATTCTTCTTGCTTCCGCTTACTGCAAGGATAGGTATAAGCGACTGCAATGCTGTCACGAATGTGGCGCATGACGATTCGAATACCAGAACATCCCCTTTCCAGACGAATTCCGCTTTGGCAGCTTCTGTATCTGACGGTATTGTGGTACTATGCGTACGTTTTGTATCGTCCGTCGGTCTGGCACTAGGTGTTACGATGCTGGTGCCATTGGATTTTGTGACAGTTCGAGGCTCCTACGCATTGTCGGATATGTGTCCGGAAATGGCCACAGCGGACAATGTTTTGGACCCGTTTGTGGTCCCTTTAATTTATGCCCTACCGGGGACGATATTCCGGTCGGATAACGCGCGCCCGCATGTTGCACGTAATGTCCTAGCCATCCAGGCAGGATACAATGATCCCCTGATTCCATGTCTGGCACCTTTACGTGATCTCTCGCCGATTGATCATGTCTGGACGAAGATTGCACAGCATCTTTCAAGCCAGCGATCTACGGCAGTTACAGCTTAAGAACAGTGGCATTGTGTCGAACACATGTGGTTTGCTATACATCCAAGCTCTCATCTTCTCTAAGCCTAGAAATATTGCAGCCGTTCTGAACGCCTATGATAGATCCAGAAGCCACCCTTTCCAAAAAATTTGTTCCTCTGTCGCGATTTTGTCACGCATCGCACAGAGCGTTGAGTTTAATAAATTGCTACTTGTATCTTCTATCTACCAAATTTGGTGATGCTATTTTCTCTCCTTCTTGGCGTTGCATTTTTAATGGCGAGCAGTGCAATTACCTTTCATGCATATTTCATTCTTAGGAAATCCTTAATTAAAATCTTCATGTAAAGTTCGTTTAATGTAAATTTTTCTACAATGTAAATTTTAGATATGAAAGAGCAAAGTGAAACTTTTTCACTGTATAATCTATTAAAGTTGCAACTCGAATTGATTTGACCTTACCTTTCGGTGGTAAGCAATATATTTCCTGTGTACTATTTTCATTCTGTATGTACATCATTCTTTGCTCATTATAACAGTGGTTGTAAAATTTTACTGGCGATTCATTAATATCTAGAGAAAAAAAATGTGCATGTAAATATATAGAATATTCAAGTTATTCAACTTGATATTATTGTCGCATATCTCGTAAGAAAATATATGGAATGAAAATAAATCCAAAGAATAAATAACAATTCATCTAATACAATCAGTTGTTTCAACAGTATCAAATTTTAGTTAACAGAGGTTATGGTTTTACTTACATTAGATCTGTGTTTCTGAAGGTGTGGAACTCTTTATTCTTTCAATGAAATAAAATTCATATAGTTTCTGTTTATATAGAGCATAGATAAATATATACACTAATAAATAATTGATATTTTACATACTATTTGTGGTTGCATGAATATTCTACCAATTTCTCTTGATTTATAAACACGGTTTTTTTATAGCTTTTAAAAGCTATATGCAATTCTACGTTTTAAAGCGTGTTACGGTACGAGTGTGGTAATGTCGTATCTTGGATATCATCATAATCTGTTGGAATGTAGTGGTAAACTACTATGGATTTTCATTGTCAAAGGAAGAAGGGGTTAAATAGTTGCTGCTTATAAAACACCCTTCATAATCTTCACGTTTTACAAGAACAGCTTACATAACATTGAAGTATGATTTTTACTTGTGTAATTATGTATGATCACGGCCACTTTAAAGGCAAAAATGTCAGTATATGCTAATTGTGTAGTTTAATAGCCTATTAGAATGCCTTCCTACTTTTTGTCACAAAATAGAAAATATTTTTCCGTCAAAACTCATACCAAAACAGACACCACAGTAAAGCTAATCCACTGTCTTCCGTTTGCAAGCTCTAGTTTTTACTTATTATCAGTTGAGCCAGACTGGCTCTTTAGGTTCACTCTCACACAACGTCCCCATTCGGGACACCGAAGAGCTTTGCAAATTATTGGTGTTGTATTTATTTAAAAAGCAATTTTTAAAATACTAGAAGACAGCCAATGCAATTTTCCATATCTCCGAAATGGATCGAGATATTGAAATACTACACCCTTTATTTATACTTACATAAGCAGTCAACTCCTCTCCATCGAACCCACCCCCTTACTCTTAGCCTATACCAGTTCCCTTACCCTTGGCCTTAAACCTACCCCTTACCCTTGGCCTTAAACCTACCCCTAACCTTTAGCCTATAAATCCCCTACCCCAACCCCTAGCCTATAAACCCACTACCTTTTAGTCTTAGCGTATAAACCCACTATCGCTTACCCTTAGCCTAAAGACCCACCCCTTTTACACTTAACCTATTAATACATTACACCTTATTCTTAGCTAATAATCCACTACCCCTTTCCCCTTAGTATATAAACACAAATTCCTTCTTACCCATAGCCGATAAACCCACTCTCTTAATCCTTAAGCTACAAACCCACTCCCCCTTAGCGTCACTATATAAACCCATTATATCTTACCCCTTAGCCTTTAAATCCACTCCTCCTTAATCTTAGCCCATAAACCCACTCCCCCTAAGCATTTAGTCTATAGACTCACTCTTCCTAACACTTAACCTATTAAAACACTAACACTTATTGTTCGCCTATGAACTCACTCTCTTCTCACGCCTCTAGTCTTAAGACTGCTGCTGTACCCTCCAGTACCTACGCCATACCCTTCGCGCTATGTATCCTACATAATAATTATGAGACCTACATTAAACGAATTATACGAATTTTAAAACATTCAGTGTTTATCCTCTATATTAAGGTATTTTAAGGTATGACCTATGGCCTTCAAATTACAAATTTCTAAACCACTGGAACTAGATCGATGAAATTTGTTAAACTTATTCTTAAAATATTTGTACTTAACTTTTAAAGTCCGTCCAAACACTCTCTAACTTTTGCTCTATCTCTAATTCGTTTCGAGATATCAAGTCCTAAAGTTCTACAATTCTGATAAATAACAATATTTTTGTATGTTCTTCAAATTTTGAATTTATATGTTTTCGATGATTTTGAATGCCTTGTAAAGGGCGAAATCTTCTATATCTTTATCGTATCTCTAATAGTTTTGTGATATTAGACAAATGATCATGACCTTGAAATTGTCAAATCTCTGGTTAGAATTATTGGTCTGCCACCAGGCGTCTCTCTAGCTGGCTGATAGGGGAATACCTACCAAATATGGTAGGTACTGGAAATATTCGGGAGCGGATGAAAACCAGTACTGTTGCCTTGTAATTAGTAAAGAAACGTACAAAGGATAAGGGAACATGATCGCAAAAAAATATCTCTGCGAGCGGAAGCAGCTTTACAATTATCATCCTGAGGCTGAAGACGAAAAGCATCGCTTAAAGATGCACATACAAGGCAATGCTTAGAGATTGGTAAAATACGATTTCTTGGTGGTTTACTTATACTGTGAGTTTATAGAGCTATAAACTCTGTGCTGCAAGTTTATGTTATGTAACAGTGGAAATGATTTGTATGTTTTCAAGAATGAAATATTATGAAGATAAATTAAATCCTCATTGTTTACAGAAAGCTGTAAGAACAGGATTAAGGGAGACATGAGTCTAGGATCGTGGAACGTATGAACGTTATAGAAACGTATGAATTAGAAACGTGGAACGTATGAACGAACAGTTTTCAATCAGCAGTACGCGACATTCAGAAGTTGAAACTGGACGTATTAGCGATATAAGAAGTCTGGTGGGATGGTCAAGAATGCATTCGATAGGGCAACTACACTTTCTGCTGCAGACAACTCTTGTCACTCAAATTCGCATCAGGATTACTAATTAAGAAATTAGTGAGATTCAGACTAGACCTATAGTGTTCGTGAAAAAAAATACTTTACTGCGTTATAATACGTACTCGAAGGTGCAAATATTCATGCTCTTACCGAGGAGCATGATGAAACGACAAGGATACCATTTACGATGAGCTAGAAAGTTTATTTGACCGATTATCGTATAATGTGTCCGATCTGCTCAAAATTAGGCTATATAGTTTTAACACTGATCCGGATTCTGGCGTGCGATTATCCGTTGAGCTGATAGGTAGGTCAGAAGAGAGGGAAGGAGAAGTAATGCTGACCCACCTAATTGAAGATAGGTCAGGAGAAGAAAAGTCATGCTGACGCACTTACGTGAAGATGGGTCAATAAGGAGAAAGAATGAAATACTCACCCACATCGTTGAGGATAGGTCAACAAGGAAATCCAATAAGCAAAATAACGGTGGGCCGACGGGAACGTGCCGCGGCTCGCCGCCAGCGAAATTAGACCAATGCCGCCCCTCTGCCTCCAAGGCAATTGGTATATTCTGCAGAAATACTCCAATGTGAACAATATTGAGTATAACGGAACCAATACTCAAAGCCTAAATAGGAGTGGGCTAACTTTCTGATAATTGTGCCCAACTATTAATATACTTCTGCAAATAAGAATCATAGTCACTCTGTATTTGAAGTCTATCTACCGACTGACAAACAAAATTATGGCAGACTGTGTAGAAGATAGTGACTCTCATTTTTCTTTCTGGTGTGAGAAAAACCAACAAACAATATATCTGAACCCCAATAATTTAGCTAAAAGTAGATATTAACATGCAATAAATAATTAATTCACATATAAGTCTTACATGTTTATTACTTTAACCAAAAGCATACATATAACACATATTTTGTTCCATGGCTCCTTCCTGCGCAATCTTCTACACATTTGAGAGCTTATTCCACTGCAGTATGGTGACTAATTTGCGTTTGAAACATTTATGTAATAACAAACTATGTAGCGTATGTGACTACACATTTTGGTAAATAACATATTAAAAGTCCAGAGTGAAAAGCCTGACGAGTTCAAATTTACGGATTTTCTAATTTTCCTGTTATATAATAGGTTTCCTAGTGTAGTTCAAGATGGCTTCACTGAACTGGACAACAACCTTACAAGTTAAGATATACAGATGCTTATCAGAATAATGGAAACACCTGTAGTTGGCAACACGTCAGATGTATGGGTTGGTAGTGGTGTCGTGGCGACCGCAGCGCCGGACTGCTGGTGGTGGTGTGTTAGGTCGGTCTCCATACTACGTCAGGCGTCGTGGAACAGGAGTGTGCAGTGGCTGCAGCAGACGGAGGTAGTGTAAAATGGGAGACCTCTCAGAGTTTCAAAGAGGGCAAATTGTTGGTGCTCGGTTATGTGGAGTGAGTGTGACGGCAGTGGCTAGTGTGTTAGGTGTGTCGCCAGGGACAGTGTCGAAGGTGATGACGGCCTACACAACACACGGGAAAACCACATCGGGGAAGCGGAACAGTGGGCGGAAGAAAAGCATCAGTGACAGGGCACGCCGGGTATTAAAGCGCATTGTCACGCGGAACCGTCGTGCCACTGCGGCGCAAGTGACGGAGGAACTCAATCAGCACCTCCCCAACCTGTTTCGACAATCACAGTCCGCCGCGAATTACATGACATGAACTTACGGGGTCGTGTTGCACGGGCCAAACCTCTCATCAGGGACCAGAACGCTTTAGCACGCCGCAAATGGTGCCGCGACCATGCAACTTGGACCGTTGACGACTGGAAACGTGTGGTATGGTCGGATGAGTCACCATTCACCCTATTCCAAACCACGGGCCGTGTTTATGTGTGGAGAACGCCCAAAGAAGCGTATGATCTGCAGTTTCTCCGCCCAACTGTGAAACATGGCGGCGTCACGGTGATGCTGTGGGCCGCAATATCATGGTTTTCATTGGGTCCTGTGGTCACACTTCGCGGACGCATCACTGCCAACGATTATGTCGCAATTTTAGGAGACCACTTGCATCCTATGGTCCGGATGTTGTTCCCGGACAATGACGCCATATTCCAGGATGATAATGCACCCATTCACACAGCTGGAGTTGTTGCAGCGTTGTTTGAGGAACATCGGGATGAAGTTCAACACCTCCCCTGGCCCGCCCAATCCCCAGATCTCAACATAATTGAACATCTGTGATCCATCTTGGAAACACGACTCCGGCGACGATTTTTACCTCCATCCTCTCTCACAGAACTGGCCGATGCCCTGCACGAGGAATGGTGTAATATTCCACTTGCTACCATTCACGACCTCTATGCCTCCATCCCACGTCGCATCAAGGCTGTTCTGAAGGCGAAAGGTGGCCCGACACCATATTAATCTGGTAAGTTGCACTTTCGTTCAGGTGTTTCCATTATTCTGATAAGCATCTGTATATTTGCAAAAACGCATACACGCCAAAAATCTTACAAGTTCAAGTAATCTAATGATAAATGTATTGTGTCTTTGATGCATGGCCTGTATAGCTATTGGTAATGGCTATAGCTATAGCCATTACCAATAGGTATAGGTATAGTGGTATATATACTATACCACAATATAGGTGTACCTATAGCAATATGGTAATAACAACCAATTGTCATTGTTGGCACAGACATTCTTATAATTGATTTGACTGTCTTTAGTTTGCCATGGAGTGAGTTTTAAAAGGAGTTCCACCTAATTGTGTCTAAATGTAAAGAGATTGACTCTTCTATTCAAGAAGAAAATGAATTTTGGAGGATATTTTAAATGTACATGTACAAATAAATGTTTTGATACTCATAAAATGTTCCTTTTTAAACTAAGCCAAACTGAAAGGAAGAGATTAAGAATAATGTGTATTTATAAAATACAAAATCTATCGAAGTGTTTGCAAATGGCAGGACTTCAAACAATGACAAGTATTTGTAATCTAATAGCAGGAGACTAAATCATGCAATGTCACAGACTTGTCAAATTCTTCATCTGTAAAACATTTATTGATTACAAAGAAATAAGGTTACATTATAATCATTAAACACATCTTTATAACTTAATTACTAATGTTTTACCTTATTAAAATTTACCATTTTAAATGGATTCTAATAAAATAGATTAAGAAAATAAACTGTCGAGATATGTGCAACTTTAAAGTTAGTCTTCTGAAAGATGGGTATTGTGACCTATCAGGCTTTTCTTATGATCTTTAAACAAATGAAGAGTACAGGGGGGAGGGGGGAACCTGAAGAATCCAAAATAACAAATTTTCGTTTTGTTTTTTTGCCGTTTAATAGATTACCTATTACAGTTTTAGATGGCTTCACTGAACTGCACAACAACCTGGAAAGTCCAGAGATATTTCAATAACTTAAAAATGCATACAGTGAAAAGCATTCACAAGTCCATTTAAATCAAGGAAATATTCTGACAGCTCTAAGGAATTTAACGAAAAATTTATTCTGTCTTTAATGTTTGGCCGGTATAACTATAACTTGTAATAACAGTCAATTGTTGTTCTCACACGGTCATTCTTAGTATTAATTTAATTGTTTCTAATGTGCCTTTGGAATGAGTTCTGAAAAGATTTCCACCTTCTTATGTCTACATATGAACATAGAAGAGAGTGACTCTTATGATCAAAAAGAACATATGCCTTCGAAGAAGTTTACCAAGAAGAACAAGAAGTTTGGCCATGTTAGTGATGCCACAATACTTTTAAAAACTGCATCCACATGAAGCAGGAGACCCATGTAAGTGAATGATGTTGATGATGGGTGTTCTGCTAAAAGGCACGTCCTGACTCGATTGTCCCTGGAAGATGAACCGATGGTGGTTTGCTATTGACCTCCATCGATGCAGATGAAGTTCTAAGAACGGAAGCTACAATAATTCAGCGTGCGTTCCGAACCACTTGAGTCCCTACCGGGAATCGAACACGGTGCCTCTTAATTTAAGGCAACGAGCGGTACCATTTACCAACGCATGCCACCCATGTAACTGTAGACATCAAGTAATGATAAGTATTTGTAATCCAAAAGCAGAAGACCTTAAATCACGCAAAACGTCATGGATTTCTCAAATTCTTCATCTGTAAAATTTGTATTCATTATAAAATATCGAGTGTATTGTGTATTGTTATATTCCCTAAACAAATCAATACAACGTAAATAGTAATGTTTCTCCTTGTTGTATTTTTCATTTTTAAATAAAAATGAAAATAACCTGAGAAAATAAAATACTGGAAGTTTTGAAACTTTCAATTTCGTCTCCTGGAGAAATAGAGAATATCGACGTATCAGGTTTTTACCCTGTACTCTTCAAATCGAATGGCAGTCAACATCAACATATATGTTTTTTTTTTTTCAAAGAAACAATGAAAGCATACTATGGGCACACAATATTGACTTTAGTGTTAATATAGACTTGCCAGATTTCTCAAGCTCAAAATAAGGACGCCTCAGACAACAAATATCAATACGCCGTGATATAGCGACATCTCTTCATAACAGGAACGGTCTCGGTCAAACAGGGATGTCTGACAAGCATAGTGTTCAATGTATTAACGTGTTATTAATCTAATTGCTGAGACTAATTTATTCAAATTTCACCTGCACGAGTTAAACAACCCCATCTCACTTCATGTTTGTTTTCATCATCCTCTAGTCTCTTGTAGTGGTATTCTCGCAGACAAGCTTCTTCTGATTTTCCACATTGAACTTTCTTACAAGCAGTTTTAAGACCTGCAAAATATGAATCATAGACAAAAACAACATGAAACATAAATATTGATGGACAGTAGCTTTTTAAAGCTATTGTTGAAAATATTGTCTTCATCAGCTGCAAGGTGTTATAAGTCAAGAATGATATTCTGAACAAGTAACAATCTAACACATCAGTGCTTGAAAAACTGTTAATGTTATAATTTGGAAGCTGGTGAAGTTTGATAACACAAGTCAAATCATTCATGCACTGTTTGATTATAATTACATTACCTAGTACCTTGGAAAATGCTTCAATGCAAGGTGTAAAGATCGATAATATTAAAATTATCGGAGGATAAACTTCTATCAAGGATATATTGGACAACTTAAAAACTGACAATTATATTTCCTCTTGAATGCAGAATATGTGGTTACTATCTACTAAATATTCACTGAATCAATTCAGTAATTTATATATCGGTATTTAATCTAAATGGATATAAATGATGTACTAAGAAAGTTACAAATCAATGATCAAAATTATGTAGCAATTAATAACTGAGAATTAAAGCAAAATATATAATACAGTTATTTTACTGCAGATTAATTGGTCTATAGTATTTTACTCACTTCAACTGTACACTCAACTCTTGTTTAACTTATTCAAATAGAATGTTCCACATTAATAAACATACGTATATATTTGATTCAGCTCAAGATGAAATGCTAATAGCTTGATTTATTGGTTGGTAATACCGTATTGGTTCCTTTAGCTTATCAACACTATTGGCAATGAAAGAGATATTCAGTTTTGATATTATATTTCATCAAACAGTAGGAAATGAGGCTGACCTTTCAATTGTAAGGATTCACGAAATCAATCGTAAGTTGAATGTTCGTGATCAAACCTAACATTCTCATATAATCAAGAAAATGCAATTTACGTAAAAGTCGAAAATCAAATTTACGACAATCGAATCTTAGATCTGTCGTAAGACCAGGACACGGCAAGTAGTGATGCCATTCCTCGCATAAATTAATCAGAACATTAGTTAATTTTGCATAGAGTTGATCTACTCCTCATGTGAATTAATACTACTCTTCTGGTGAAGGAAGATATAGCGATGTTATATTCTAAATGTAGCTGAATTAAACGAATAAGGTACATGATTATGGATGCTATCGAAAGTGTAATACGGAAAGAAGGAGTTTGATGTTTAATCGAGAGGCACCAAGTTTGATGATTTGAGAACACATTGTATGTAAACAAATGGTTGATCGAGTAAACAGGATGCTTCTTGCATTTTAAAGTTCTATGAAATAGGAGGCTGTTTGTAAAACCTACTACAGCAGTGGTGTCCAAGTATGGTCAAGTTTTCTCTATGATATTATTTATAATTTTAAGCATGATGATGCAGGTAAATCATATGAAGTAGGGTATCAACACTCGATCTCATTTATGTCAATTCGAAGTTATTTACTTAAGGGTGTTGTGTCATCGTATATAATGGAGGCCGATTAAGGGAGGTTTCATTTTTTATGACATAATGGTGTGTATATACTTTCTTTTTCTTGTTTTCTGTCTTCAAAATGCCGAGTAGTTCTGCAAACCTAGTGGTGTACGAGTGGTATGAAGTATGCTTAAAGTTACGACCCATATTATGTTGAAAATTGCTCGTAATCCCTTTGTGTATCATTGACCCATTAAAATGCGCTTGTTCAGTCTCTGAATACACTTTCTTTCCTAATATATCTTTTTTGTCAACCTCTATTATGTACGAGGTATGTAATTTTCCTAATGCTTGGCTGACGCTCTACGGATAGTACTAAACCCAATGAAGATTAAGGTAATTTCTGCGATCAAAAATTTACTTGAAACATCAGGATGGTTTTCGGTTAGTTATTGTAAGGTCATTTTGTGAATTGAAGCCATGATCGTGGTAAGATAGCTTTGAGATTCCAACCCATGGTCCTATGTAGTCATTTTAAATTGGTACTCCTTTTTCAAGAATCAAATCTTCATGACTAAATGTTTAAAAACCGAAAGATGCAAACCAATGAAAATTCCTAGTTGTACACATTGTACGTACATGTTGGTAGTTGAGCTTTAACAATAAGTTTAACGGTGGGGACCGGGAGAGGGATCAAGAGCGTTTCTGGAGGTTCTTGAGTAAACGGCAGAAATTAATATTAATACATCTTAGGAGGAAGTTGCTATAGTTAATCAAGTAATACGGTCCAGTCTGCCTTGGAAAGAATTACAGAAACGGTACAAGTTACACGAAGGTGCTCTCGTTATATGAACAGAATGCGAAAGTTAGTAAACAGTGTTTGGTTAATTCAAGGAACAGCTAAGGTCGTTCTTTGTAGACAAAATACTGCGACTGCTTAGCATGGTAGAAAGCATACCCGACTTTCTCTTTGCACAATGTTCACAACATCAGATCAAAATGTAGGTTCATTCTCAGTAGCTTACATTATTATTAGGTAGGTGGTTTGTATGCTAATACCACACGATCAGTTTCATTTGGACAATATATTAGTTTTTTTGAATTTCCAGTAGCTTGGCTAATAAGGAATGTTGGGAGGAAATGAAAAGCAAGAGAATATAAAGCGAAATTTGAACGTTTTTTTAAAATTAGAAGTTCAACGTCTTACTAATTGGTATACATTGCCCGTCACAAGAAAATCGTAGATCAAGACGGTATAGAATGCCAAACCCTGAACGCTGAAGACATAAACTAAATTGATCCAATTTTAATAATCTTCATATATGTCAATTAAGGTTCGGAACTTCCGATACACTGTGAATAATTTATGTTTCAGGTAAAATAAGGCGGCAGCAAAACACGTGATCAACATTGCATGCACAACTATAATAATAATTCGTTTTCTCATTCTGTGCATGTGCAGAATTGATAACTGAAAATATACAGGTCCACATATGAAAAGTCTCTGGAGTTTCGTAGATTCCAGTGCAACAACATTAAATAACATACGAGGAAATTCGTAACATAACATACGAGGTCCCAGTAACATTTACAACCTTTTTAACACTGCACAATGTGGCCGGAAATCGTTTCAAACACCACGATCAGTTTCCATATTTCTACTTTTAATAAAACGTTTTTACGTAGAGGACCCTCGAACCGAATTTCACTTGTGTCCATCTTATGAACTAACAACGGTTAATGACTTAGTCTTGTGCGCGCGTAGCAAGCATTGTTTTTTTTTTGAAATAATTAAATATTGAGTCAAATTATTTGAATTGCATTTGCTAGCAAAATCGGTCTCAGAAATTTGATGTCACAGCTAACAAACCTCGTTTCCTCAACAGGTGCACCGAGAAAACGCTGTTCGAGAACATCTATTTCAGATTCACTGCAACTTTCGGCAGTCAAATATTTGAAGCTGAGCACATTTGATAGAATGAGAATTGAAGGTTACTTAAATTACTTGCGCCGAAGATTAAAGATGCTCCATTTAAACGACATATAAGACAAGATACAACTGGACAACATGAACAGCCTTTTAGTGCACCATTGGCAATCTATAAAATAAAGTTTTCTTCATAGGAAATATAACATTTGTTGCAGCAAATAGATATTTAGTTTCGCTTCTTAAAGGGAAATTTGTATTTCTTATAAGTTGTTATTATCACTACCAGTTTAAGATCCGTATCATAGAGCAGTTCAAAAGGCCCTCGAAATACCCCTAAATTTATACAATACTGCAAAACACAACTGGATGAAACCCGCTAGTCCAAGTCTATTCCCTCCCCTGGTAAGATTCCGTGAGACCTAGTGGCACCGGCCCGAGACGGTGACATATTACAGGGTTTGTTGACGTTTGTCAAACCCAAACGTGTAGTGCCAGCAAATAGTGATACGAGCATGGCGATAAGTTCCTGTGAGTACAAGAAAGTACTGCCGAAATACAGAAAACCGAACCTTTTTGCGAGACGAAGACCTTTGAGAGGAGGAAATATTCGAAAATGGAATGAAGCCCAATAGGTAAGTTAATTCTTTATTTATTTAATTAATGTCTATATTTAATTTAATTTATTTTGCTTCATATATAAAGTTCATAGCAGTACGTATCGTGAAGGAATTTTGTTGTTCATCCTGCTTGTGTTAAATATATTTTATACTCATTCAATATATTTTATATTGTGTACTAGCCAAAGTCCAATTGGTCCTTAATTTGTTAAATACAAAATATAAGCTTTCACGTATTATATACAACTGCAATTAAACAATGCTAAACGTACGACTGAAATTAATTTTCCATTACCCTCTGTAGAGATTTACTCTACTATTTTATAGTAATTTTTAATCATATTCAAGATAATAATAAAGTTAAAGGTTCCATTAACAAGAGTAATTTTCATATAGTAAATTGCATTGTTAATTTTGTTGATAGGGCCCTGAAGCAGTTAGCAACATCTCAAGGTACAACAAATACAAATGGACACCACTTAATCTGCAGCACAGAATTGCGATGTGACGAAATTGGAACGTCAGTTGTAAGTATTACATAATTATGTGTTCTCTGGTTTTGGCATTTTAGATCTAATCAAAATTTCGTTTTACAAAATTCTTCTTCTCGCTGTTGTGTACATCAATCAGTGGTGGCTCGTGGAATAAAATTTAGGGTGGACCAGTCTCTGTACATGATGATGATGATTATTATTATTTTATTGGTTTACCCACATAAGAGCAACAATAAAGAAGGTGCCAGCCAAGAAGATAGCATATAATTTCGAAAATCACATCTAAATTTAATTGACGTAACATTGCCTAACGCGAAACCAACCGAATTTAACATCTTAGTTGTGAATTAGTTTGCTCTTGGATGATTTTAACTTGTCCCTGTTTTGGATGTCGCGCTTTTGGACGTCGACCTTTTATCGCTCACTTTGCTGGCATTGGCCTTATGTCAGTACACCCTTGTCCAAACTACCTCACGGACTATGCCACATAGTAACAAAGTGGCATAACAACTATGAATTATAATTGTTATAATTGTTCAACTTACGTTTTAAAGCTTCTTTCTCGGTATTAAATATTTCGCTTGATTCGAAGGGAGGATAATTTTTAAGAAATATTTCTTCATACTGCAAGGAAACAGAGGAAAATTAAAATTATTAAAACTACTTATTAGATGTTAAAATCAACGAAAGATCTACTGCATTTTAAATTTTACAGTTATAAATTTCGTAACTGGACTATTTCAACTGCAGATTGCAAGATTCTAGTCCATTACTTCAACAGTTTCCAAGTAACTCTAGAGATATATCAGAACACAACTCAAATCTGACGGCAGTGGTTAGTGTTCCCTACTTAAGTAGATAGGATGATATATTTCTCAGTACAAAATGTTTGTAGAAAAGGGTTCTTAAGTTCCACTGAGGAATGGTGGTCCTACAAAAATATACAGATAAATTAGTAACTTTTGAAATGGATACACCAACAAGTACAGCGGTGTCATAGAAACTAAACTAATGTTTAAACTATAATAATTTGAGATGTATACTTTTAGATGGCAATCGAAACCATATGAAGTAATCTTAAAAACTATCATATATACTTTTGGGATAAATTAGGTTAGGTTTTTTGTACTCTTCAAAGTAATTTTGTTCCTAATAGAGGTAACATTCGTAAGGGATCATTAACGGAAAGTTCTCTCAAAATCCCCATTCTTAATTTCTTCCCAATGATATCAAGTCACTATTAACATGAGATTCATTGTTATTCCAGATGAGACAAGAGAGTAATTATCAGTATTTACAATGTATGAATTTGTTGTTTGTTTCGATCACCTCTTATAGGACACTCGCTAAAGCTCAGCCATAAGCCATTCCAACTTCTTCATCAATGTTTAAACTGCTCTCAGACTTTATGCATCAATTTATTCTGAAAAATGTTTTTAACAGTTTTGCTGAAATTGCTTTCCAAAGAAGGCTGCTCTGAAAGCTGTTGTCATGAAGCATTTTGTGCTGCGTTTGAGGAGTTCATGAGACGAAAATTATGGTTTTGGTCTGAAACATGTTAATCAAATTATTGCTGAAATAGATGCTGTGTTCTGTGACTAATATTTCACAAATCCTATTGTATCATTTGGTACACGTACAAAGCACGTCCCCGTTTAAAGGCACAAGTTGAAGGATTCTACACGTGATTTGACAATAAAATAAAGTGTATTATTTTTTTCAGTTCATTTAGATTTCAAACTAAAATGACATCACAACATTCTTTCTGTTCAAGAAAGAATAGGGAAGTGATTGAACGTACTATCACGGTATGTACATGCTAGGGAACGAAACAATCTGGCCAGAAGTACTAATCTCAGTTTTGTAACGTATTTGTGGTTAGAACGTGGTTGTAGGCATTGGACCTGCCGTATAGGGTTAGGATAAAATGAAGGAACGCGAGGTTACTTTGGTTAAACAGTAAAGGAATTTAAACTTGCATTGATAGAATTGTACACGTAATTAAAATCCAAGTATTATATTTAAAGTAAAACTGTAAGAGAGGCGTTCTTTTCAATTGGCTAAGAATTTTCTTCAAAGTTTCATCGCTTTACGGAGAGGTCCCCCGCCATCTACAAACTGAAGTAGGCGATTACTAGACAGGATATAATATCTTATTTCTTACGTAGAAATACAAAAGTCGATTTTGGGGCGAAGAAAATTTCAGGCAGACCGATCTCCTTGCAAAGAGCCTGCACCCAATATGTAAGCAAAATCAGATTTTCTGTTCTAAAACTGTTTATGTCTAACGTTACTATGTGGAAATCATAGAGTACTTACACTTTTTTCGAACGTTTTCACGACTTCTTTATAAGCAATTTCTCCAAAATTATTTTCGTAAATCTTAATATAGCAAAATGTTCGGCGATCTCCTTCGTATTTTTCCCATGAAGATTTACTAATAGATGTTTCACACAAGGTCTTCATATCTTGAAAATAAAGGAAAGTATCAGTGTATAACAAAAGATTATTTCGCTACAAATTCAAATAAGTACTTTCATGGACGCAGAGTAAAGCACTATACCATGTTAGTGCCGATGAATTGTATATAGTTCTGAAATTAACCCTTGATAAACATGTGTTAAATTTAGATTATGGACTAAAAGTGTCGAAAAGAGGTGGATTATGACCGTCCTCACAACAATGCTTGAAATATATCATAAGATCCACAAATAGAGTTCAACTTGAAAGCAAAATAGTTCCTCAAGATTAGGTACATTAACTGTATACACACAAAAATTCTAAATAATTTAATCCATTAACGTGTTTTAGTTGTACTTTTGGCAATGTCTATACATGACTATTTGTGGTTTCCGGAAGTATTCGTGCCCCAAAATTAAAAGCTGTGTTTGCCAAATTGAGATAGAACCTAATAGGTTTTTCATTTGAATGCGAAGTGTGTAAAACATATTTGTATAAATATAAAATATATATTTATCATCCTTCAAATGTATTATCACTTCCTACACTCTAGAGGTATTTCCACGAAATAAGTTTTTCTTACTGGAACTTGTGCAATCACGTAATGTCAATCAAATAATATTTTAATCAGCTCTGGTATTCAATTGTGTTAAGATTTTTTGATAAGTTAGCTCATTTTCGTCACACTGCTGTATATATACTTCTTGATGATAATGAAATCATGAGATGGTGTAGCGGATCTCTTCATCCGAAGTCAAGTACTGATATTTTTGTGTCCTTCGAAAATATATTACTCACACACGCTGAGCGGTAAGGGTTGTAGGAATGATGTGAATCAATGCACAATCCCAACTGCAGGAAACGTTATATGTCAAATTTGTACTTGTCCTAACATAGTTATTGTTAATGCCGATTTGATGTCCCAAATAGTTACAAGCAGCTACGTGCCACCTTTATGAAGATATCAAGAATATCTTCACCATCTGTTATAAGAAAGGCTCCATACCAACTCAATCCGTAAAATTAAGATCATTCATACTTCCTACTAGAACTTCTGAGGGAACACACACATATACTCCGGTTACAGTACAGTGCTAAACTTAAATCTATAACTCCAATACAACCGCCTTTGCTAACTGAAATATGAGGATTCCAGAAACCAAGAAATAGGCTACAAGTGACATGACGAATAAAACATTTCTGGGTAATCTATTATGTATAACTCGAAATGTATGTGATATAAAACTGTCATATCGTGTACAAAATGGCAATATTTTTCGAACATACATTTCGAGTAACATTTAAAAGATTACCTCGAACGTTTTGTTGTTCCTCAATGTTACTTATATCCCCTGGTTTCTAGAGTCCACCTATGAAAATCCCTCTTGATAGACGCGTCAGTAACTTTTAACTCTTATTATTACAAACTAAAATATTATAAATTAACTCATCACTTATCAAATATGAAGCAGGTGCACTACAGTGAAACAAATACAAACTTTATTTGAAATGTCCAGGGCTGGAACCGAATGACCTTTGATGACCCGATTGACCCGATCTAGATCCGATTTACCTTCGTACTCTTAGGTAAAACCACCGGTCCCGCTCATCCCTGAAAGAAACACCGTTTAAACGGAACAGTGTAGAAAGGAAAGAAATATAACTATGGTGTTTAGTCCGGGTTACCGTGTCAGGCTAGGTCCAAGCATAGACCCGGTGACCGGTCCAAATTTAACTCGACCCGTTTCAGCTATGCGGATGATTCTACTATATTAAACTATATCGCTCGTTTTTTGTTGAGATAAGATACTTTAAATATTTTTTGGGACACCTGGGCATAGCCGTAAAATTCCGGATTATCACGAAATATTCGAGACGTATGGTAACCGTATCTATCCACCAATATACATATTTTCGTCCGATTTTTATTGTTGTTACTGTCAGTCAACTGACTGTTGTTAACAGTCAAATGCTGATTTTTCATATGCTGTAATTTATAGTTGATTTGATTTGAATTTCATTTTTGCTCTTTGGAAATGAATAGTTCATGTCGAAATAGTAAAGAGGAAAGAACGAGGGAATGAGTCGGTTAGGACAAAATCTGGAAATCCTGTCAGGATGATCTGTCGCAAGGATCAAACTCAGAACCTCCCGAATACGAATCCAACCCTCTACCAACTAAGCTACAGCTGCTCAATTTACAGGTGGAGCTTTATATTATAAACACTTAAATGAAATTCACAAGTTATATGGAATAATTAAATACACTGCTCGCCATTAAAAATGTAACATCAAGAAGGATAATGCAAACTTTGCAGAGTATGTAGAGCACAGGAAGATAAACAACTGATTAGCTTGATTAGCATCAGAAGCGTCAGGTATGCCATCTAGTAATAGCAATCCGAGGCAGGCCAGAAGCAGTGGCAGATGATTGTTGGTGAGGCGTCAGTGTTTGCATGCGGTCTAAAAATGCCTTGTCGTCGAATGAGGCAGTCTCACTTGTAGGTTTTCATCTTTGATTGCGGAAGAATTGTGGCATATCTCGAATGTGGTTTATTCTTCCGCGCTATTGGTGTCAGTATGGGACAGACTGCGTACACAGTGCAGTGTATATGGACTTGATGGCTTCAGGAAGGCACTACGCAACGACATGCTGGGTCCCAGCCACCGTGGAATACACAGGCCGCGAGGACAAACGGTTTGTGCGTATCGCTCTGGCGGATCGAACAGTCATATCTCGAACTCTTTCGCACGCACTCTTGGATGTTTTACAGCACCCAGTGTCACCAAAATCATTTCTACTTAGTCCGGTAGTACAGGACATATTAGAACGGCGACCGCCACCCTTTCTGCGGTTTTCGCTGACTGCGCTAATAGGTATAAGCGAATACAATGATGTCGCTAACGTCGTGCATGGAGAGCCGAATGGCATGACACCCTCTTTTTACACAATTGAATCCTGCTTCTGTTTGCTGCATCATTATGACCGCATCCATATCTAGTAGTAGTGTGGCACTAGGCTGGGCGACGTCTGTGTTTTGTATCTCCGCGTTTTTACGTCACCGAGTGTTATGGTGTGAGATGCTTTGGATGCCATACCCGTTCATATCTACTAACCACTGACGAACATTTGGCCTCCTAACTGTATTTAACTATCCAACCTGGCTGGACACAATGTTGGTTTGCTTTCTTTTCCGGCGCGTTCATCTGATTTCTCGCCAATGAAGACGTGTGGTTTGTGATTGGACAACGCCTCTTGCGCCAGTGATCTCCCCCAGCTACAGTTAATGTGCTGTGGTACCGTGTCGAAGACACATTCCCTCAGGAGCACATTCGGGGTTCATCCTCTCTTTGTCTCTCCGATTTGCATCGGTTGTGAACGGGAATGCCCATGGTAGGTCCAGAGGCTCAAGTCTCGGCGATTCTACTCCGCTGTCGCCACGTTGTCACACATCACAGAGAGAGGTAAGTTTGATCATTTGCTAGTTGTACCTTACGGTATCTATCTTCCAGATTTCATGCTGTTATTTTCTCTCTTTGGTGTTGTATTTTTAATGACAAACAGTCTATTTATGCAATAATATATAATTTTTAAAGCAATATTATTCGAAACAAAATATTGGTAAATTCATATTAAAGCAATATTTATCGTAATAATACAATGCATAGTACAAAATTGAGATACAAATCTTCATTTTTCAGTTATATTTTCATACTTATATATAATATGTTTTCATAATTGGTGTTTACTTTCAAGTAATTTAATGTCGGACATGCATTTATGTATGTATTCCCTGAATGCAATGAACATCAAACGTTAAACGTTCCAATATTAGACAATAATTTATAACTCATATGTAAACTATTTATTCAGATAAGAAAGTAAACGAAACCAACCGAGAGTTTATAGATTTGCACAAACGGTATGTCCAACGCTATGTTAAAAAGAATGCTTCTTTGCTCAACGCTCTTATCCATACTTTGCTCACCGCTTTTTTTTCCTGCTTTACTATAAAAGTATAATTAGACCAATAAGAATTCATCTGGTAGTAATATTTAGGTTGGAAGTAAGATAGCAGGGTAATTAATTTGACACTGCTACACTTCTGAGCTAATGTCCGAAAGTTCATGAATTGGTTAACTTTGCACTCCTTTATTGATGATGTAAGTTAGGTTGAATAGGCCTCGCCTCTCCAGATCAGATCACGGAAGCTGTACACTATGTTTCTTGAGATTAGGACAATTAAGGCAAATGTTTAATTTAGAAAATACGTACCATAAGGTTCAACGCACTGGCCACTGAATTGTGTTACCGGGACTCTTGTTGAACAAATTCTACCCTCTGGGCATTCCCAACGACATGGAAATATAGGATTTGCTAGAAACAAAATGATTGAAGTGCATTAGTAATTACAAAAGGTTTCTCGGTAATAGGACATACGTAAGACAAAGTGCTCGTGCAACCAACTTAACTATCACATCTTTATACTACACAGATAATGGTAATGAAATTACTTTTGTGAATACCTTTTTTTTTTGAACAGGTTAAGTCAGAAATGTAGCTTCACGCTTGATGTAAATGTAGTGTGTTACTCTATATTGTAGAGGGAAATCGTGAATTGTATGTAAATTTTTAACTTCAATTTCTCATTTCACCTGCGTGAGCTTACGTCAAGACAAACGATGCACATGCGGCTGAAAATTATATTTATAAACTTTGGAATCGAATATTAAAAATAGCGTTTACCAACATCCCCAACACATCGACTCGTTAAGGTGCACGTAAACGTCGCTCCACTCGGTCTGCTGTGTCCTATCTTTTGAGACGTGAGAGCTACCGTCATAGGAAACCGATTTATATTCTGGAACTGATAGATGAATACCCTGGCAGGCGAATTGAACTATATTAATTTCGTTTAATGGGTTTATGAAAAGGCGAACTTAGCTTCAGCAAGATACACTTGTCTGATGAGTCTGTCTTCCAAGTGAATTCCTGTCAGTAATACACTACAACTGTCATTAATACACTACAGTGAATCCTCAAGTTATTGAAGATATTCGTTTAAAATGTGGATCAGTTGCAGATTTGTCAATGATGGGATGGAATATTTTGTTAATGCTGATCAATATTTTAACAGCCCTAATGAACTTATAGGGCACTGATTGTAGTGATGAACATACACATCGCGTATTCCAACAGAACAGTTCATCCTCTCATTATACTATTTAGGCTAGGTAAATGTTGGATCCTAAATTGCCAATCAAATGATTAGTGAGTTAGTGAATTGTTATTAACGTCATAAGCGAACTGGTGAGCTTCTGAGGACGGGACCTACAGCTCTTGTAGTAATGTGGGCTACGAACTACTCCGTTCAATAGACCCCTGCAGAAATTGAACCCGTGGCGAATAAAGCGGGCGTGCTAACCTCTCGTCCACTTCGAAGCCAGATAATTAGTGATGGTATGGATTCCAAAGCAAGAAGTCCGTAACTGCCGTATGTAGAAAATAGTGTCTATATTTATGATGGGCATGAGAAGTGCTTAAATTTTGGCACTTTCGTTAGGGATCTCTTAATAATTGATATCCTGGTTCAGCTTTACGAAAGTGAAACTAGTATTTCTCTGGTTTAGGTTCAAGATGCTGCATTTTGTCACATATGTTGCAAGTGTCAGTGCTTGGCAATTTAAATGCAATATTGAACTCTGTGTAGAATACTTGGCGATGTGGATGTAACTTCAGAAAACGTTTGGCCTTTATCTTGCACTCGTCCACTTATAACTCATACAATTACTGTAAGATGTGTTCAGAAGTTATGTATGAGCGTTGTCGGTTTGACGCTCTGCTGTCATGAGAACGACATGTGCTCTGCCGGACACTGTCCAGTTGTTCATGGGGCTTGTAATGATGCCTCCCGCGACGATCTTCCACAGGTGAATGTAGTGTTTGTGCATCATGATCGTTACATCTTGCTGTCAATTAACCACAAGTGGTACGTAATCTACGTTAAATAATACCATGTAGATTGTAAAACGTTTTTCTTCACGCATTTACTTTCATCGTCGAGGGAAGACGCTATACGTAACGAAAGATATAGACACGGCGTGAACTATTAGGTCCTTCCTACATATATATTAATAATATTCAGTCTTTGCAAATAAGAACCTTTTGTTTTTCAAAATATCGAACAGGAGGAGGTAACTTTCAACTTCGCTCCTATGGAGGATACGTCATTTTCCCATCAAATTCTTAGTGCTATAGCAAAGTAACTGTACGTAAGTTCTCGGCACGTAGAACGCAGTTCTCAATATATATGCAATTTATGACAGACGTCCACGTAAAGTTACTGATAATCGTACCCTACAAACGCAGCCAATCGCCAATCGAGATGGTAGAATGTTTCTATGTGGGAAACATCTTTTCGACTATGTACTTACTTGATATGTATTAGTGTCCTGTATATTTACTTAAGTTCGTTTAGAAGTGAATACGAAAAAGATTAGAAAGTCCATAAATGGTGTTGCTAGATATGTAGAAGTGCAAAATGTTCCGCTACTGCGCGTACATTCAAACTTGCACTAGTCTACAGTCTAACTTATTGACCTTACTGAGCTTACAACAGAGTTTCCCTTTACGTGCGCCTTTTGTACTAACATGTTATTTTGACATGTGCTGCAGTCAGAAATGATAGCCTCCCTAATGCATATGGAACTGTGTGAACTGGCATAGATACAGTCTTCTGTTTAGAACCCAGTATGGTCATCGTCCGTCTTTGGAGTCTACAGATAATTGATTTGTAGTTCATGAACAGTCCTTTATCAATTGGTAAGCTATCTGAACAGAGATAATGGGTACGGAATAACGGTATAAAGGAATCAAGAAATAATGAAAAGGACATGCCAGCCCAGGAAGAATTCCTGCAAGCAAATTGATGTGATTGCCTAAATCACCTTCTGGTCAGTTCTCCTCGAGTTATAAGTTACCTTTCTAAAGCGCCAACTAGATAAAGTATTCGCTCTCACACGAGGTGAAGAATTACCTAAAGCAACCATAAATACAGTCAAGGTTACAGGATTTTTTATGAAACTGAAGATAACGAGGACGTTGATGATAATGGTTCTTCTTCTCTTGTTGCTACTGATGATTTTGAATATTTATGTTAGTGAGGGTGGGTAATTATCATTTTATAGTTGTTAAACCTTGTATTTTGGGGTCAGTTTAATAACTAATAACTTCGGCGCGTCTCAATTGTCTTAGTTTCAGGTTTCTAAAATTCACAAACGTGCAGACTCAGCCAAGGTTCGAACCCGGGACATTGGAGACGTCACACTAACGATATTCTGGTGTTTCATTAAAAGTAATATTTTTCATCACTCACCATTAACATTTGAGCTTGATTTCTACGAATTCTTCCTGACTTTCATAGAGAAAGATGCTGTAGAGTTCAACCTGTCTTTGTCACAACAAATCAAACAGAAAGAAATATGTTTAGTAAATATAGCCTGAGAATTAAAATAAGATGAGAAATATTTCCAAATGAACTAAGAAGAAGACAGTAAGGCTGTAGTTTTTAATATTTACTAAAAAGCCACTAGAAATGTATTTGTAAACAAACCTTTCTGATTTGCTTTTATATTTTTACAGCCCCAAATGATTTTCCTAACAAGGAAGCCATCATTCTGAGCGGGAAAATACTCTCGAACGCAAACTTCCTCTTCTAAATTGCATTCAATGTCTTTACATGCATCTCGAAGAGCTGAAATAAGAAAGCAGTAAAATGTAGACGAAAATTAGAAGTGTAATGAAAAATCAATAATAAAAGGTTTTAAAAGGACACATGTACAAGAAATCAACTTTACACTTTGAGCTTCTTCTGCTAAGAATAGGAGAAAGTGCACCCTTAAAATAAATCTCACTCTCTACCACTGAATAGTGAGCAATGCAAACAACGTATAATGCTATGAAAAACGGGGTTTTTAGGTACAATTTATATGTAGGCCCGAAGCTAGGAAAAAAAGTGTTCAAATACTATGACTTGAATATAGTGATGATATGTAGGCAAAAGCACACTCTGGTTTATATCAAGATTCATGAATATGTTATATTTTTCGAAATACTAGTACTATTATGTATTTCTGTATTTACTGAAAGATTCAGGAGGCAGCTTGTATGACGACAAATCGAGCGGCCTGGGTTCCAATCCCGGACAGGACACTGGAACCTTCCCCTCAATTCTCTTATGACTTGTTCTCTAAGATGCACTCAGCCTCCTATTAAAGTGCATACCAGAGTGTCCTTGGTACTCTTGGCCAGCTTGGGAGGTAAATGAGCCCAAGCGTGGAGCTGACCACTCCACGTAGTGCCGTAGGTCGAGAAGATGTGGAGTGCTACCTTCATATAACCCATGTGCTGTCCACGGCTCTTGCGGATACCTTTGCTTCTTTCCTGATACGTTTATAGAAAGGTGACGCTCGTTTTGTTTAGCTCAACCTTTTGTCTGGTACTATAGTTATTTGCATAGAACGTTCACTTCAACTATTTTAGATAATATGTTTTCCTGTTATTGCAATGTTTCTATCTGCTTCTTCTTTTGTTTTAATTTAGGTAACATATCTTGTTTCACTATATCAAAAATTCAATTTACGAAATAAAACTTTCAACAGAAAACTGTTATATGGAGTGACTTTATGACGTTTAGTTAAAAGCAGATATCAGTTTCTTGCGAAAGGGATCTCTTATTTTTCCTGGAGGTACAGGTGCTGTTGTGTGTCTAACAACAAATTGTAGAAATGGACAATTTTCCAAAAACGGTCGTATCTTCAACATATGCGCATTAATAATTCACAAAGCTATATTTTCTTCAAATATTTTCCGTGTTGTTATACAAAGTGATGTGGTTTTGGTGTAAATTATTAAGACCTACTGACAGCATTTTATTCTTGGATGTATGTATATAATTGAAGTGATATTTTAGTGATTGCTTTTAAATTTGACATTAAATTGCTTTGGAATATTTGAATACATTCTCTTGACCACTAAGGTTACATAAATTATTTACAATAAACGACTTAGTCAAGTTTTAAACATCTTCAGTTAGTCTCAAATAAATCAAAGATTGTAAAACTTTTTTAAAATAATTATTTAAATCTACCTACTTAGTAAATAGTCCAAGAATCAAGTTCTTAGCTCTGTTTTGTATGTTTTGAAGGCATCATTACAGGTGGTTACAACATAGTTAAAGGAGTCTCTGCCCTACCAAACCAGTTTTCCGCAGAAGGAAAAACTACATATATACGTCCAGCATGAATGTATGTAGTTTTGTCCGCATTGATCGCGTTCTTCTGCCGGTTTGAATATATTTCTGGATTGGGGAGATTCCGTCCCCTCAAACAGATTTTCATTCACACAAAACAATAAACCATGTATTACGTCAGTTTAATATATAAGTCCCATTCGCCTATTTCCAACGCTCCTGCAGACTATGGATGGCACAGTGTTAAAACTAAGTGGAACGTGAACCAAACAAGTAAGGCCATGTTGCAGCAATTCGAGTTGCATGATATTCCAAATAGTCCACTAGACAAAGGGTATACTTTTCTGTTGCCGTAGCGATGGGTTTGGTTATTCAGGAAAGGGGTTGTTTAATACCAACTAATGATGATGGTACCGTGAAATCTCGTAAAGAACCACTCACCGCATATCAGTATTATGTCCAGAAATGGATCCTTCTTCTGAGAAGACAGCAAGGAAACAACCATTTGCTCCTGTTAGTTCATAAACCACAGTCAAATCATTCAATTTTACTATCGCTTAGAGGAAACTGGTCTCTGAGAACAACACATAAAATTCATTCAAAGATTAAGACAAAACTTACCTATATGAGCTACTACATAATCAACATGTTCTTTTATTTGCGGGTATTCAGTAGAAGCTGTATCATCCCCGTCGGCATTGAGAAATGGCATCAGGATGAGTAACCTTAAAATAGTATGTTTATCTGAAACAAGGAATAAAATTAATAAGTATTTCTTATAACAAGCGAGAGAATACTTCCTTAAAAATGTACTATTATAAAGAAACATCACTACTAGACATGCACGCTCTTCAAACACAGAACATAGCAGTGTCGTTTTAAAACCATGTACTCGTATTTGTGTTTTGTTTGGTTCCCTTTTACTTTGTCCAGATCGTGCGCATGCCGCCAGTTAAATACATGGGGTTATCAGAGGACAAATTTTGAATTATTATCTATGGGCTTCAAACTGCTCAGACTTAGGTCGGAATAGGAAATTATAGCCTAGCATCTTTGTACTACCAAAAGGTTAAGGATTATAGAATTTTAGAGTTCGTTGCTTTGGACGTTCGTCTATATGGAGAGGTGACTCGTGGCATTCCATGGAAGAATTATACGTAAACAAAAGTTAACTTTTATAATCTTTTCTTTTAAATTTTCTACGCATAATATTAAGAAAATTACGAAGATAACAACTGAAACATCCTACATAAAACACAAGTTTCATCAAAATCACTGCACCATTTCAGAATATAAACGGACAAACAATATGCACATCCAACATGATATGAGAATCCATTTCTGAGTTTTTTTCTGTTATAAGTCAAGATTAGTTCCCGTGTTAATTATTAATTTGTGTGCGTTCTACACCACGATGCATACTGTAAGTAAATCTTGAGGAACAGTTTTCTATTGAGAATTGTTAAGCAATATAAAACAAACAAGTGAAAATGAACTTGGAATCTCGAACGTCAGTTTTCTAAATACTTACATTTGGTCGAAATCATCGCTTTTTTGAAATGTTCCCTCTTATTCAGAATTAATTTACAAAACTTACGAAGTGATTTCGCTAACTTTCTTTTTAAAGTACAAACTTTCTCATCTTTCAATCATGCGTTACCGCAATTTCTCACTTTCTGTGAATCGTTTCGCGATCAAACGAGGTGAAACGAATTTAACCGATTGAATATAGGACATTAAACATTTATGAAAATAGAAATTCAAAGATTACCGACCAATGTTTACCGCGCAGCAACTAACAAAAGACAATTATAAGGTAAAATAACGAAATAAGAGACCTTTTCTTTAAAACAAAATTGCTTATAAATGAATGGTTGAGAGGAACTGGTGCATACTATAGCTGCCACAATGTAATTAACGGTACTGTCCACAAGGTAATTAACGGTACACAAGCTCGCTACAAACAGCACAAAGTCACTTGACTACATGCAGTAATTTTCCGTTGTTTTTGCCACACAGCGTCACATACCAATTTAAATAATGAGGTACAGTATCTCTAAGTAGGCACCTACTTCTCATTTGTTGACTTTACCTGATATATCTTTTCTTTTTCATAGAATACTACTTATCTGTAGTATGAACCAATATCATCTCTATTCCGAAGAATTCCATTATCTATGATTCTAATGTATTTCTTTCTAAGCCATACTTAATGCTTCATCTTGTTTACATGATTTTCTGCCGCCATTAAAACCTGAGGGAATCTACTAGTTGGCATTTTCTTTGTAAGTGAAATATTTTTGCTTGCATCTCAATGACAACCAGATATTAAGAAAATAGCTAATTCTCCGCCTTATGGAACTCGCAAGTTCATCGCAGAAATAATAAACGTTCGCCAGCGCATTCTATTCTGGCAACGTAAATTCACCACGAACGCCTATTTATCGAAGATCCCTTCTAATAGTGTATTGCCAAAGACGCCTCGCTCTTTCCAAAGGCCTCTTTCCTTTCCACTTCCTAGTCACCATCTAATCTTTATTTTTCCATAATCGAGATACATAGTGTGCCTATATTAACCGCCGCGATTTTATTTCTCTTATAGCAACGAGTGAATCACACAGTCTGTGAAGTTTACTTTTCATTATTTGCTTTTCATTTCTTTCAGGATTTTACAAATATAAGGGTATTTTCACACTTTTTCTTCACTCTTCAGAAACAAGATTCTGACTATTATATCATCGATATATCCCAAAGTAATTGCTCTTGAGTTGCAAAAACTTGCATGTGCACATATTTTGACATTCTAACCATGATGGAAGAAAGAAATTTAGACGTTTTTTTTTCTGCCCCATCAGTATGTTTGTTTGTAAAACATAGTTATTATTTTGTCTTGCATCTATCTTGAACTAAATCTACATCATCCGCATTGACTCAAACCGTAGATGTTAGTTCCTTTTTGCTCTCTTTTATTCTAACCCAAAGTTAAAGGGTAGTGATGATATAGCGCCACCTTGTTTCAATCCGCTGGGAATCTCAAAATTATCTAACATCTTATTACCTATACGTGTTCTACTAATGTGTTCTCTGAGACATATCCTTACTAGCTGAACAAGGTTTTCGGAAGTCCAGCTCGTACAGGAATACTGTATGGCCTTTGCCTTTTGACAAAACTGTACGCTTTCCTTGAAAAGAAGTGAACAGCTGATTTAATTCCCATTTCTTCTCTAATATTTGTTAAAAGTCGAATCGGGTCCAATACAAATTTATTTCTTCTAAATTCCCATCGGTAAACTCTAATTATTTTTTGTACACATATTCTTAGGTGTGTTAAATTTGGTTCGACTGCCAAAACTTCCCTGTAATTATAACGTAGATCATCGTTAATTTTATAAACGGGACATATTACAGATGTGTTCCGTTTCTTTGGAAGCATTACTTCTCTTAGCACTTTCGAATTTAAGAAATTGTTTAACTCGTAGCGTTCCTCCGGTTTCAATTAATTCCTCTGGGATATTGTCAGTTCTTGGCGATTTGATTTTGTTCAATTTCGTTATTATCCACGTTTCTGTGGTACATATTTCAAAATCCTTTGTTTGCTCTCCAGTGTATGCATTATGAACCTTGAAGGAATGTTTCTTCCAGTCATCGATAATTTTAGTCGGAAATGATTGAAGTTTTCCACCTTCAATTTTATACAACCCTTGGTCTGTATTGTAATTGCTTTTTAACGAGTTTACTCTTTGATAAATCTCTAGTGCTCCTAGTTTTAACGTTTTAAACATCTCTGGAATTTTATGCGTCAGATATTCACTTTTCATTTCTAGGTCCGGATGTGGCATTGCCTTTGGCATTAGTGTATTAGTTATCATTTACTTTGGTCTTAATGGTAATCCATCATTGCCTTGCTTGTTTCCGTTCATCAAGCAACTTAAATTGTTCTTCAACAAACGAAGGTTTCGTTTTCTACCGTTTCATCCTATCTATATATCCCTTCACTGTGTCACGATTTCTATCGTATATCTTATTCACATCAATTTCGATATCAATACCACCTTTTTTATTACTTGTGTCGCCTATGATTTTCAAAATATTTTAGATTTCGTATTGGTAATTTACCGTTAGGGTGAGACAATCTAAAGGTTTTATTTTAAATTGAAGATGTTTTTCTCCTTGTTTCCCCAATGTTTCGGGATGAGTTTTCCTCATTATTGCGGCTACTGAGTGATGATGATGTCACCTTTCACTCCCCTCGAAGCTATAGTATCCATTATCTTTGTATCATTCGTCTTTCTAGTAATAAGTGATCTACCTGGTTGTGTGGTTTGCTATCTAGGGATATCCATTTTTATCTGTGTATGCATTTATGTTAATGTACGTTATTTTCATAATTAGTCTTACCGAAATAACGGAGATTATTATTAGATCACCCTTTTGTACAAGATCCTTATTTTCCACGTTCCTCTTCTAAAGCATTTATTAACACTGTTCTTGGAACTCCCTGGAACAGAACTAGTTTATCAAGGTTTATCGTTAGGAGAATCCATAGAAGCAACATTTTGAGGTTTTCTTGACGTGGTTTAGCGGTGTAGATTTGTAAATTTTAGGACCTTGCAGTAAAGGCCAACATTCAAGATATTGTCGTAATTCCGTCGCTGAACCTCTCCGAATTCGTTATTCTTCAACTTCAGTAGTAATGGTGAAAATGTTTTCCTTAACTATTATATTTTTGTCTGGAGTTGTCTTCTCTTAACCGTTGCAGATATCTGTACTAACTGGAAGGCAGAAGTACTGGGTTTTATGAGCCCCATCAGTACCCACTATGTCTGGTTGGCATTCTCTATCTGTCATCTTGAGAGGGACCTGGTGGGAGACAATTAACTCTAACAGGGAACCATAAAGTATTCTGTTATTTCTTCCATTAACTGGTTTTTGCTTGTTACGTATGTTCCCAAGTATTTTAATTTGTTTCTATTATCTTTACTCTTTGTGCTTCGGCTTGTTATCATGTGCTTTCTTCTCTCTACGTTCACCTGTACATTAATCTCACCACAAGATTCTACTAAGACTTTAGTCTTACTTTGTAGTGCATCTACAGATGCTTATCAGAATAATGGAAACACCTGTAGTTGGCAACACGTCAGATGTATGGGTTGGCAGTGGTGTCGTGGCGACCGCAGCGCCGGACTGCTGATGGTGGTGTGTTAGGTCGGTCTCCATACTACGTCAGGCGTCGTGGAACAGGAGTGTGCAGTGGCTGCAGGAGACGGAGGTAGTGTAAAATGGGAGACCTCTCAGAGTTTCAAAGAGGGCAAATTCTTGGTGCGCGGTTATGTGGAGTGAGTGTGATGGCAGTGGCTAGTGTGTTAGGTGTGTCGCCAGGGACAGTGTCGAAGGTGATGACGGCCTACACAACACACGGGAAAACCACATCGGGGAAGCGGAACAGTGGGCGGAAGAAAAGCATCAGTGACAGGGCACGCCGGGTATTAAAGCGCATTGTCACGCGGAACCGTCGTGCCACTGCGGCGCAAGTGACGGAGGAACTGAATCAGCACCTCCCCCAACCTGTTTCGACAATCACAGTCCGCCGCGAATTACATGACATGAACTTACGTGGTCGTGTTGCACGGGTTAAACCTCTCATCAGGGACCAGAACGCTTTAGCACGCCGCAAATGGTGCCGCGACCATGCAACTTGGACCGTTGACGACTGGAAACGTGTGGTATGGTCGGATGAGTCACCATTCACCCTATTCCAAACCACGGGCCGTGTTTATGTGTGGAGAACGCCCAAAGAAGCGTATGATCTGCAGTGTCTCCTTCCAACTGTGAAACATGGCGGCGGCACGGTGATGCTGTGGGCCGCAATATCATGGTTTTCATTGGGTCCTGTGGTCACACTTCGCGGACGCATCACTGCCAACGATTATGTCGCAATTTTAAGAGACCACTTGCATCCTATGGTCCGGATGTTGTTCCCGGACAATGACGCCATATTCCAGGATGATAATGCACCCATTCACACAGCTGGAGTTGTTGCAGCGTGGTTTGAGGAACATCGGGATGAAGTTCAACACCTCCCCTGGCCCGCCCAATCCCCAGATCTCAACACAATTGAACATCTGTGGTCCATCTTGGAAACACGACTCCGGCGACGATTTCCACCTCCATCCTCTCTCACAGAACTGGCCGATGCCCTGCACGAGGAATGGTGTAATATTCCACTTGCTACCATTCACGACCTCTATTCCTCCACCCCACGTCGCATCAAGGCTGTTCTGAAGGCGAAAGCTGGCCCGACATCATATTAATCTGGTAAGTTGCACTTTCGTTCAGGTGTTTCCATTATTCTGATAAGCATCTGTATATTGTCCCCTATGAAATCTACACGGACAGCTGGTCCAAGCTATTCAATGTTAGTCTTTTTCTTGGGTCGCGGGGAGTCAGCGGTTAGAGCACTCACCTCTGACGCTTGAGGTCGTCGGTTTAAACCTTGTTCTTGCCATGTGGGCTCTGTGGTGAACAAACATCTTGTGCGTGAGTTTTCTTGAGCTTCTCTCGTTTCATCCCACTTTTGTTCATTCCACCAATCACCCCATCATCATTAATCCAGCCTGAGTCAAAGTTGTCTAAATGTCTTAAAAATTAAATAAAAAATTCTAGTACCTTTTTGTCCTTCATTATTGTTATAGTTCTATTCTAATGCAAATTAAAGAATATTAGGGCGAAGGCCTTACCTTGATTCAATGAGCTTGGAATGTCGGATCTATCAGATATGTTGTTATCTGTACGTTAACTTTTGAGAAGGGGTTACAAACATATCCTCACTAGCTGAACACAAATTTTGGAATTTCAAATCCTACCAGAATGTAACATAATTTTTTTCTTTGGTGAACTCATTTTTCAAATTAATTACCAAACGGTGAAGTGTGGAATTTCATTCCCATTTCTTTTATACGATTAGTCTAAAGGTGTAACTCTGTTCTGACGTAAATCTATTCCTTCGACATCTATATCAGTGTTCTCAAATTATTTTATCTACGTATGCGCTTAGATGATATTATTCGTAACATGTTGGTAGTAAGGAGATCCCTTGTTATAATTACAGTTATGATTATCGTCCTTTTGATAAACCAGAATTTTTACTGACTGAAACTGATTAAAAATGCCTTTTTACGAGAGTAACGTAGCCGCAGAGCTGAGAATTGGTTATATAATAATTGTTTGTTAAAAAGTTAGGGATAAGCGATTCTGATAAAGTGTTCTCATTTTACGTTTCAGTTATTTAGGACAGATGTCCTGATAGTATAATGGGACAAGACTATAGGTGTCTATTTCTTCTACTGACTAAAGTAAACTCTAATGGCAAGAGTACCTATATTTTATTTTTATTTATTTATAGAGTTAGACCAGCAACCCAAGTCTAAGCAGTAAGAAATCAAAAATACCTCGACGAACACTTTGGCTAGCAAAGGCATCAAATGCAAGCGGTCATGATTTTAGTTTCAGAACCACCAGGACATTCACCTGGTAAATTATGAAAAATATCAATCAGGATATTCTGCAGCACGATTGGAATCTACTCTCCTGCAATGCCGGTCTATTGCGATTTAGGCACGCGAGTTGGCCTTGAAAGGTGTTAAGCTCAGGCATGCAAAGTTTTAATAATGCGTTTCTACACTAGAATAGCTCTTTGTCCGCAGATCCTTGGCTACTCGAGGAACAAAGGTGAAGAGGTCATCCAATATTGTTTTATTTCTACCTAACTGTGATAAAAGGAACCAGTTATCTAATATTGGAGAAAAACGAAACAAAATGTAGACATTAACAGAGATTTCTTTTTTAAAAAACGGCACTTATTATCTGGTCCTGTAATTGAGGCGTATGCGCGAACAGACATCTATGTGACATTTTTATGTAAGGGAAGTTATTTACGAAACAAATGTATCTGACGTGTCTTTGATAAGTACCTCCACTTAGTTTGAGTATACGGAAACAAATATCTTCGGTATTACGAAATCAGTATAAAAACCCCATCGGGGTAAAGGAAACAGTGACGCAAGAATCATACTTACAAAAGAAGTAATATCCATTTTGTAAGTGAATTTTTCGATCACTATGGCGGAACTATTTCCTTCGTAATAAAATTTAAAAAAAAGATAAGAGATAATATCCTCCCCTCCGCCATAGTGACACAAAGAAAGTCACTCGCAAAATGGATATAACTTAGTTTGTGAGTATGATTCTTGCGTCACTCTTCCCTTTACTCTGAAGGATTTTTGTACTGATATCACTTATTTTGTAAGGATGCCTATTTAAGAAAAAGTGCACAAAAGGTCGATTTTGGACTATGGTATGGTCCGTATCTCGAAAACGGTAATAGGCATTATTTTACCTCTACGAGGCCCATAATTGACCCTCAAAACCCACTGTTAGCAACCATTTGGGGCTAAAGCAAAAAGATAGACAGAATGACAGACAAAAGCCCTTTTCTATCATTTGTGAAAATTCAGTGATTGGGCTAAAAAAAAAGTCATAACTTTTTAACGCCTTCAACTATTTTGACGTCTGATACGCCGTTTGAATGGTATTGAAACGTAAATTACGATTCCGGAGGTCTCGGCTGACTATAAGATCTGGGGTCAGTGCTATCATCACAAATGTGAAATTTTGAATTTTTTTTCGAACCGCTCTAGGAGGTCCTATGGAGGTTCTACTGACCATTTTTTTCTGCGTCGTAGTGTGGCAAAGCACTTCCAAATGCAAGTTTAATCATCGAAATCGGGCTTATAGTTCGCTAGATCAGAAATTAGCTGTATATATGTGAGTGCCGGTAATAGACTCGTTTGTGAGCGACACTCGAAGAACTGCCGTTCTTCATGATTTGTGGAGAGTGCTGTCGTACAAAAACCGTGGAACAAAGGTCTATTTTACATGAGTGAGTGAGTGCAATAATTTTATCGAACGATTTCAATATGAAACTAGAAACGTAAGAGCTTTGTATGTTCTTTTTAGTGTGTTTGGCAAAAAGAAAATACTACTTGCATCAACGAGATTAACCGGATGCCTTGCCCGTTTCCGCCAAATTTTGTCCTCTTTACCAGCACACCAATAGCACATATTTAAATATTTTTTGTGGATATAAGTACATAATAGCTTCAATAAGCAACGTATAGAAGTGATCTAATCGTGACTCATTTAAACAGTACAAAAAGTGTACTCTAAAAAAAATTAGAACTGATAAAATGAAAATTTTGTAAACAAACCGCATATGAGTTTAAATGAGTAATTTCAACATTATAGGCATAAGTTAGTTTACCATAAAATTATAACGATGTATTTAATGAAAGAAAATAAAACGAACGGAAAACATAATATAGCGCACTTGGGGAGAGATCTAAAGAGCACCCACCCTTTCCCAAACGTCCAGCCGTTCAGTACGAGAATTTTGTCTAGCAGTGTTGGTACATTTATTTCCGGAAGACAACTGTGTTCTTTTACTTTATTATAGGATATTGGTAGTAAAAATAGTAAACATATGGGAAGTTCATTGGAATACCAATGTTTGATTATTCCTTTATGAAAGTATCAATATTAAAATCTCAGTTGGGTCTATTCCGGACAACAGTGAACATTTTTGGAATTTCGATGATAACGTAATTTGTCGGAGTTCGCGGGAAACTGATTAATCCAAAGATTAATGTATAACTAAGCGAACCCCTGACAGGGAAATATGAGTAACAGTAGCGCTTCTAGTGTCAGGGGAAAGCAACACCAAACAAAATCGATATTCAGTACATCGTGTGGCATGACAGGTCTGGTTCTAACTTGTAAATCGAATTCGATAAACATTTTTAAATTTCCCGGTTATATGATAGGCAAATCTCAAATGTTACGATATATCTAATGAAGTCTAGCCTAATTCGCCTGTCGCGAGAGACACTGTGATAGCATGACTTGCCCTGATTGGCTGTTGTCATTACCTGGCTTGCGATTTCCAATGCTAGAATAGATAGATTTCTCTAAACGGATACTGTTTGTGTAACGACAGTATTTGCAAGTTGCGTCATACACCATTCAGCCAATGAGGAGGGAATGCTTTACCTGTTATTTACATACCTTGTTAAAATCTTAATATGACGAAGGTCTATGAAGTAAGCTTCTGTAGAGAGTTTAGATTGAATGATGAGGAGAGATATCCTTAATGTTGGCTGATGTCAAGTATTGGCGGTGACAATTAAATGAACTGCTGGGTATAACTTAAGAGGTGCGAAGAAAGGAAACTCCAGAATAGTGATTGGTAGAAATTCAGGATTTTATTTTATTTAAATAGAGAAAAAAACGGGAAACCCAGGAAAATGTTCTTTTAAAATTGTCTTTTAGGCTTAAGCTTTTCTTTATGCATCCGCATTTTTTGCAAGATCTTTTAGCTACATTGTTACACGTAAGTTTTTATTTAATAAAAAGCCCAAATGGAATCACTAAGGCACAAACTACTAATAAAAATTGCTTTTAACAATTCACATGTTTCTAATCATTGTATAAGGACACCGTTATACATAGTTTGCGTATTTTCAGCCGTTGTATATATGATTTGCACTCTCACATTTTTCGTGGTATTCTTATGTTGTTTGGGTTGAGTCAAAGTTGCCAAAAAGCATTTAATAGCGAAGATTAGGAAAGTCAGCCGCCATCTTCGAATTTTTCATTGTCCCAGTTGCGATAATTGTATATTTTGAGTATGTTTATAAACACGCTTTGATCGGAATAATGCAACAAAGAATATTAGATAAATCTGGGTAAGTATTCCTATAAACATATACAAATTACGGAAAATCGGCAAGTCAACAACCGTGTTAGAATTTGACTGATTTCCTTGGTCCTGATCAATGAAAATATTGAGTTTCTTAAATTACACACTTTTTAGATTATAATAAAAACAAATCGTTTGTGTTTAAATTTTAACAGTTCATGGGATTTCTTTGCACTAAAATGACCGAACTGATAGTATAAACTTTTAATATAAAGAGCATTGTATATACAGTTGAGGGAATAACAGTTTGTTTGTTGTTGATGATTGAAGATATTAATGAGAACAGAGTATTCACTACTAGAAGCAAATATTAAAGAAATCATTTACAATGTTCAATTAAAACAATCATAACAGTTACATTCGTGTCACAGCTCTTCTTTATGAAATCGCTCCCAAATATTCTCGAGAATTTCTTTCTTAAGGCTGTAGATCACCCCCGCCATCTTGGTAAGCACTTTCCATTGATTAACATGGGAATTGTTTTACTCGTTTTATACTTTTCAGGAGTATAGTTTTAACTTCTGTTTTCGCCAAGTTTATCGTCATGTTCTCTTTTACTCATGCTACGTTATAGAAATGCAATATTTTACACAGGAACAGTATAATTTCCCGTTAACATATTCTGATTTATATAGCAAACTATTAATAATACATTATACTTATATATTTGGAGAAACTTCACAAACCAAAACTCTACAAGAGTCAACATAACCACCAAGACAAATTTTGTGAAAGCAGAACTTAAATATTCTACATCCGAGAGGCATAAAATGAGTAAAACAATTCTTGTGTAAATCAATGGAAGGTGCGTACCAAGATGGCGGGGGTGATCTACAGCGTTAACGTTGTCTTTTGTTTCCACTGTGGTCGAACAACGAAGGGTGAACACGTCGAGCATTTTTCACTCTTGTTCAGTAATTACGAAGATCAACAAAATAGCTAATCATTAAGAAATTATCATCTTGATACATAATTTAGTTTGGCCCTTAAATCAGAATCACAATACGGTAATTCAGTTTCAAGTCATCATAGCCCACTCGGCCATCAGATATTTTCGCCAAATTGGATGCGTTCCTGCCACTTAAGGAAATAAGTCCCCATGCCAATTTCCAGTGCCTAATGCTGTAGAGTTTTAGAACAAATGAAGGTAAATTTTCAAAAATTTGTAGTATTCTTTTTGATTTGGTAAGATATCTTGAAATTGAAATATTACTTACCCTAATTGGTCTAGGTAACTCAAACAAAGCTTTCTTATACAGGGAATAGATTAAGACTTCAGCAATAAGTAAAACGCTTATGTTAGAAGAATAAATGGAGTGAAGGTCATCTGACGCCGTCTCTGACTTTGAATATTGAAACATGCAATGAATTGATTGTTTTTATACAATAGAATATATGAGGAAAATAATCTGAGTTGGCCATGGAATCAAGAGAAAGAAAATAATGCGCGTTGCTATGCGACTAATAAAGGCGCATTGTGACATATAGAAAGACAGATATAGAGATTCATTTTGGAAGAATGCATTCAAGTAGGGTAAAAAATCAGAAAAAAAAAATGAAATCAGCGTTCGTCGATGTATATTATTACGCAGCAGCAGGGCGTTTCTATGCTGGACCAGGTAACATCAGTGTCACAATGTTGCCAACCAGAGATCAATTTGTATTGCATATATTGAAATGTTTATTGTCGTAAAATGGGTATTCAGGGAGAGCATCTTTTATGATCTTTCAACTCACAAACATTGAGTTATAACAATTTTGTTTTCATTCCTTAATGTCTGAATATATCACAATTTTGTCTTTAGTATTTACCTGATAAAATATCTTCCGTACCAGTGCCCCAAACTATTTAAAAAAAACATTTTCCTGGTGGTTGTGCGGCATAGTCTGAGAAATAAAATAAAAATTCAACAACTTAACCTATCCTCATTCTGATTTTGGAATCGAAACATTTTTTAGACACATGAATACAACGCTAAAGAAAGACTTATTCATGATCTATTTTTATTACCTAGTTATTGTAATAATGGTGATTCACTGATTACATGAAATTAATAACTTTGATAAAGTGAATTTTAAAATCAAAGGTTTCTTTTATTTCCCTTAATCCTTCCCACCACATACTCTCAAATACTTTACAACTATAAAACATTAGTACATATATTGTCTGTGATTATGGTTAATCATGATGGATCGGTTGTAGATTCTCCGCAAACGAAAAATCTCAAGAAAAGTAAATCATCATCTTCTTCCGCATGGGCTTCCTCCAGATGCCTTTACTGGAAAACCAGATATATTCTGGGTAATCTGCTCTAAGTGTTTATGAATCTGGACCCAAAAACAGCAACCGGGCCTACGTACAAACTCAGAAATAGGAAAATTGTAGCACCAACACGTCTGGTGCTCGATTGCCCAACGCCTCTCACGCCAACCATCTTCCCCAGCTACAATTGATGAGCTGTGGTATCATGTCAGGGATACATGGGTTACCTTACACCAGAAGGACACCCAAGGACTCATTCTCTCTATGTCTTGCCGTGTTGCAGCCACTCTGAACGCTCATGGTGGGCCCAGAGACTACTAATTTCGACTGTTCCGCTGTAGCCACGTTGTCACTCATCATTCAGAGCAGTAAATTAAATCATTTTCTACTTGTACTTTACGATACCTATCTCCCAAATTTGGGTCTGCTATTTTCTCTGCTTCTTGGTGTTCCATTTTTCATTGCGATCAGTGTATTTAGACACTTACTACATCTGCAAACTAAATGTTTGTGTGGATATTATTACGCCAAGAAATTTATCAAAACTAGTCACGAATTTATTTTACAACTTTCAAACGTTCTTTCATAATCAGAAACTTGAAGCAAAAATTGGTGATCAACGTCAAGAATTTTAATGTGTGAGGGACAATTATTTAGTATGTCCGACCCAATTTTGAAAATGTAATTTGTCAGTCTTAAATTATAAATGTCTGTAGAACGTCGTCACTATAATTTCCAGCTCAGCACTTGCTCAGCAATGCTTTCACTGTAATAAAAAAAGATAATATAATCTTTATCTTAAATATTATAATGTGTTACTGATTTGCTCTGTAAAATATGTTTATTATACGTAAAATTGTTGTGTAATATTTATTAGTGTAGGCGTTGGATTTCTTCAAGATACGTTAACGTTCTTTCTTGAAATAAAATAATGAGATTTTAATAACATGTAAAAGACTGGCGTTGGGCGTACAAATAGCCACTCACTCTAACTGGTTTTCTTACTATACCAAATGCTTTACTATACGGAAGTCTGGTAGTGTGTCGTGCAAAAACCAGTACAAAATACTTCCGAACTTTATACCTAGTTTCGAAGCTGATTCTAAAGCAAAGGATGTCAAATTTATTTATATTTTTGGAGATATCCTTTCTCGAATATGGTTTCTAAAGTCAGGATCGGCATTTAAATAGTGCTTTAGGTATTCAATAATGAACGTGTAGTTACACGTAAACGTGTTAGAGCTACGATTTTACTGACAATCTCAAAGGCTCGGGTCCCTTGTTAGTATTTTAACCATTCAAGCATTAAGTTTTATAGAATATGCGGGTATCACTGTCAACTGCAATGCTTAGGTTAGGGAAGTACTCGTGTCGATTAAAGTTTATGCCAAGTTTGGTCCAGCTACGTGTAAGCAATTTGAAAAATTGATTGTTTTTCTACGATATATTAATGTGCTGTCAACAATGAACTATTACACCAATCTAGGCTATTTCGGCTCTGCTTATACACACGATTTATTGTTATTGTATCTCCTTCTTCTCCATAGAGAAACGCTTAGTTTCAACTATTACATTATATGGATATAAGTAGTCGGGGGACAAGCTTCTCCGCTCTTTAACGAACTTATCTCTGCATGTACACAAAATTATTTTCTAATATATTTAGTCTTCGCCATTAGACAAACGCTTACTATCAACTATTAGCAAATTTTCATATACGTGTACCGGGGAGGAAGCCTCCTGCCCCATCGTCCACTTCCTTTCTACACGGGTAATTTAACAAATTTTAGGACTACACTTCATGCATTTCTCTACACAATCGGGTTCACAAAACATATTTCTGCATGTATTGGCAACACTGAAAACCGGACTTTTGGGGAACTGGAACACCCGTAGTATGTTACTATTGAGTCATACAACGTTTATACTAAGTTTGGTACTGCTATAACTAAAACAATGACAGTATTGTACAAAATAATTATATAGAAAAATAGGCTGCCAACACTGGCAAGTAGCAAAACTCTCAGCGTTTTTATATTGTATCGAATGTTTATATTATGTTTGAGGCAGTTAGGTCTAACTGAATGAAAGCAATTTGAATCTTTTGCTGACAAAGCTGAACCACTGCACAAATCTCAATGGTTCCGGGGACGCTGAGCTATTTTAGTCAAGATATTTCCAACGACACTTCGAGTTTCTCTCTACACATTATAGTTCCTAAGATTTATTATCTGGAAACGGACAAACAGAATGAGCTAGACTGTCTACAGTTTCGCTGTCAGGGGAGCTAATACGAGAACTTAACAAGCAAACGTGCTAGTTGTAGTTGTGAGCTGAGGCTTTAAACGAAAACCTTGTAATAGCCAGTGATCAAAGTCTACAATATATAATTGTGGGCAACAGGGAAGTTAACACGAGAACAAAAGAAAAAAGATAGAGATATGCATTAAAAGTATTACTTCTTTAACTCTTTACGATTATTTGAACTTGATTGACCAGTGATAACCTTTAAAAAGTGTATTCATTCTATGCTTGATTTTAAAGCTGTAGTCATAAGTCTTTCCTTTTATCTTTATAACTCCTTGCAAATTGTTCCTTTATTTACAATCTACCTTACTTACTTACTCTATGGTTTACGTAACTCAAAATTTTATCGCCGCAGTAGCAAACGATCGCTATCGGATTTTATCCTTGGCAAGATCAAGCTAGTTTTCATCACAAACACCTACTTCTCGCAGATCCCTTCTATTTCTTTCCTCCTATCAGCATGAATAATATTAATATATTATTATATAATGATATATGGTGATATAAATATAGCATCATGTAATTTACATTCGATCAACATAAATAATATGATTATTTCACTTATTAGCGACTTAATCCCTTATATTTCTGAAAAAATTATTCCTAGGCCAGGATACCCGCAAAAAAGGTAAGCAAGTTAGCAGCATATCTAAGTTATATTAGCATCATAGTAATCTGTTTTTCCAACTGAGGAACACCCTACAGAAATCAGTTAAAGTGGGAGGTATCCTCCTTGACCTATTCGCCAGGAGTTTTAGATTTCTTGCCGCCCCCCATGTTGATAAATTTTGAATGTTTGAAACGCCTGCCAATTCTCCATTAACGAGGTACGAATACAGTTTCTCTTTTGCGTACAGAAAATGAACTTATGCATGAACTTCGCACAGTATTTGATTACAAATCAACATCAAATTTCCCCAAGTACTCTGCATATCATGATATTCAAACTGAATTCGACGGTCTATTTTATAATTTTAATACGCAATATAATTCCAAATTTAATTTAATTTAATTTATCTTAAGGTCTTTAAACATCTGAGATTTTTGCCGGAATAAGCTAGGGAAGATAATTGTGAATGGTAGATAGCGAGGGTCTATTTTGTAGGTAGCATCCGAAATTTGCCTTGTGCGACTGCGGCAAAAACTGGAAAACATCAGTGTGCATATTCAACAGCAGGGATCCGTCGCGGATCCTCCCGAACACTACGCCAATGTTCTACCACTGAGTTACGACCGCTCGGTAGATGGTTTCCAAGTGTTTATAATTCCTTCCAAATAAACCTGAACCAGAATTCCCTACCGAGTGGGCGGACTTAGTGCTAGAGAGTTGACTTAACATTCGGGAAGTAGTGCCTTCAAGACGACCGGCCGACCATCCTCACTTAAGTTTCTCAAGGGTTCAAATTGCCAGGATGATACCTCCGACTTTTGTCCTGTCCAACGCATTCCCATATTCTTTCACCTCACTTATCCCGACCTGAGCCTTAGATGCCCCAAGGCCATAAATAAAATTAAAATCCAAACTACAATTTAATTAACTGCTAGTAAGAACATGAGAGGATCTGAAAAGTAAATCTCCAAAGTTGCTCTATTGGAAATAATGAACAAATAAAATCAGTCTTGTTAGATATCCGTTTTTGCACCACTACCAGACCTCAAATTCTAGTTTCGGTACCTATTATCGTTTCTTAAATATAGAATGTTAGCAAGTGCTTAAAGTAAAGCAATTGCTTATGCTTTTTCTTTCTAATTCTTTATTTAATTTTTCACATCTACTTTTGAAAAGAAAAATATTCCGCTTGAAGTTTAGAAAGAGAATGAACAAAATTCGGATATATATATATATATATATACACGTGAGAATTACCATCGAAGACAACTTCTTGAATTGTTTTTTCAGGTCATGATAGGGGAGGGGAAAGGTGTTGTCCAGGGCCTATCTTGAAGGTCTGATCCCGGCTTTTTCCTGGTGTGACTAAAGAAAAACCTCGGATAACCTAAGTCAAGATTGGCGGCCGCTGGGATCGAACCCACGGCCTTCCGAATACTTTGGCAATGCTCAACCACAGGCAGACATTTTTTTAAAGAAACATAATTAAATATGCTAGGAAATGCAGACACAATAAAAATGCTTCAAAACTTTGATACGTTTCTCACAAGTTTACGCCTATTTTTTTTTTAATTCATTCATTTATGACTATTCGGTTTCTAAGAATGAGACCAACTCGTGTCTAATGTCCAATATCTCATCTACCGGTATAGTAAACAGTCAAACCGAAAAGAGAAATAAAACAATTTCAAATTTATATAATAACATTTATTTTTCTAGTTCAATGCATATCGAAAATTTCAAAGACATGTTATTAAATAAATGACAATTTATGCACAATGTCTACACAGGAAATTACAAGATGTAAATTGTTATGGACATTACGTGATGAAATGTGGTATATCACAATTCGAACCTAGAAATCAAAATACATGTTAATATCCAAATATGAGTTTTCGAGTAACATAGAAATACATTTACATTATACACAATCAAAATTAAAAGCAAAAATAATGCATTAAGCAGAAAAATACACTTCTTAATTTTATGTTTCTGCATTACTGATCGAGCGACGGCCGGAAAAACTAATTTGAAGGACAATGGAAATGTTTTGGCCAACTATGAAACAAATTTCGTTTCATTTTTAGAGATTTGACGGCAAAATGCATGTAGCAGGACCTGTAAAAATATCTATGCAAAGACAAAAAGCAAATAAACCGTGATGTAAAATTGTGTATTATCAAACAAGTGCGTCTATAATAGAATAAGCAATTAATTGTTATTTTCTTCATTTAACACATTTACACTTCAAATTCTGTTATTCAAAAGATTCATATCGTATTCTTCGAAATTCTTTATCACAATTTCAAACACAAAACGTATATCAAAAAATTTCTTACTTAAATTTAAAAAAAATGCAATTGAGACTGTGAGAGGTAGCTTGACATTAATATTACATTTCACTAATAACAACATCATAGCGAAATACATGTGGAAAGAATTTTGAACATATAACAAGTATGATTGTCATAAAATTTTAATTTATTTATTATGTCAATGGGGCTTATTCCCAAACATGTTATGATCGGTCCATATTAAGTGATACAAAAGCATTTATCGCACTATTTGCTCTGCTTTCGTTTTCAGTATGTATGCTCAAACTACTATGAGATAATCACTGTAATCTCAATTTTATGTTTCTATTTCACGCTATTTTTTTTATTTATGGCGATTCAAAGCTTCAACAAATTATGGTGATTTGGGCGCCACCGAAGAACATGTAAACATTAATATTTACTTTGAGAATTTTGATATGGCAAAAGTAAATGTACTGGTCTCTTCAGAATTGAATACCGTTTAATATGATGTATCACACTCTATAAGGGATTCTATTCGTTCCGAAAACTTCGACAACATATCGGAATTGAGATCTGCGTTCCGTCGTATCGGGCTCCTTAAACGTTCCGGTTTTCAGCGAAGTAGACATAAAGGAGATATTATAATTTTCATTATTTTCACACGATTAGTCTCTTCAAATTATGAGTACGGTATCTCAAGAAAGACAGAAAGACAGACAGACGAAAGAAAGAGAAAGATAGAAAGAAAGAAAAACGAGAGAAAGAAGAAAGAAAGAAAGAAAGAAAATTAATCCTTGAATACACAGAACATTGATTTAATTAGCTTCACTATTCAACAACCTTCAAATTGATAGAAACTTCTGTTTCATTGGAACAGGGACGAAGCATTTTGCTGCTGTGGCTATGGTTGTTCGTATTACTCTTTGTTTCCATTTGCATCTTACTTCAGAATATTAATTTGAACCACCGACTGAATTTCTTGCTACTTTTCCACTGATTCTAACAATTCTAAGAATAAAATTGTTGTTTGTTTACGAAAACCGGTCACAGACGAATTAAAATCTTTAAAATATCAATAGAAATTGAAACTTTTGAGACACAAAGAATATATTTTTGCAGTATTATTATTTTTATTTTCTCTTTCCTTTCTTTTACGCAACAGTGACTACGCGTATCCGTTTTCCTTTCGATCAGCTAAAATTTTCTTTACTCAGAATCAATCCCCTGCGCGGCGATCCAGGATGATTAGAACGGAACAAGAACATTTTAATAATATGATATTTTATTTGTTTAAACATACTGACAGCATACCCTGTACAATGTTACTGAGACAATTTGCGACAAATATTGTAGAGACACTCGATATCCTTTAAGAGAGACGACGGGAAAAAGTAACTAAATACTAGTTTTTCTTGGCTCAAAAATGATACGCTCATTAAGCAGCGAGTGCAGATGATCCTCTAAAGAATTACGCTTAGATAAAGTGTCATTATTATCATAATTCATCAATCCAAACACCTTTAAAGAACATAGTTCATCTTCTCACCCGGAACAAAAATATATTGATAGTGGCATGTATGCTAATCAAGTCAATAAACGTAAATTATTAAATAAGGAAACAAACACGGTAGTTTTTTCTAATAAATTTTGTTTACAACTAAATTTTCCCCGCAAATCTACAGAAACAGAATTTAAGAAAGATACGATCGAATTAGAACTATGTTGCTGGATATATCGGCTTGAAGATATTTTTAGTTATAAAGGCTTTATTTTAAATTAAGTTTCGTACGCTCTCATTTATGAAAACACCAACGAAGCCTCCCACAATACGTGCATGTTCCCAAAGTTTCCTCTCTCGCTATTTTTTTTACGTCATGCACTGTCTAATTCAGAATAGTGTTACATAGACCTTGAGGCGTAACATTCGTAATTCCCGGATTTCTTAAAACGATTTAGGAATAAAAATGACAGATCCAGTGGATTGTACATTTTTTTGGAGGTTTCACTGATATGACCGGAGTACAGCTTAGCCGGATACATGTCAACGATAACATCTGTACTGTGAAATCTTGCGATGATGTCACTGATGGACTATCAATCACATAGTCGAAAGATTGCACTCTTATAAAGATATCTTGTTTCAAGAGGAAACATTTGTTATGTGCCTTTTAGAATCGTTGAGACATTATCGTTTTCAAAGCGTCATACTTTACCAACATCGGATCTTTAGGTTTTATACCTCAAGTTATACCTCAAGGGAACTCATAGCTATTAGTTTAATTGTATGTGCGATTTTCTATTATTACATAAATTTTTTGCAAGGCGTTAACAGGTAAACAAAATAATTACTTGATAATTATTATCGCTAAAGCAATATTACTATTTCTCTACATAAACATGATTGTTTGCAAAAGGCAAAATCTAAACTAAATATAAAATAATTGACCAAAGAATCGTATACGACAGTGAATAAACAAAATGCTTTACGATGACGGAATTACTCGGTGTGTTTTCCAACCGAATCATAATTAACAAGCTTTGAGTATTTTCCAGAAACTAAATTTGCCCAAGGATTTAGTTGAAAATTTTCATTACCTCACTAGTCATACAATACTCTTCACATTCAAATGAAATATATGAGGCCAGCCTGAAGATATGAAAAAATTAAAAGCAATTCAAAACTTTCTAATATCCTTGTTTCATTAGAAACTACGGTATTCCGAAAATTGTATATCTTGGTTCAAGGTTTTAAGTGTACCGCACTCTCCACGATTTTTGCCTGAATTGAAAACTCCAACATTAAAATATTTCCTTTATAATTAGGACGTGGCACACTTTTGTACGAAATTTATAACTAAAAATCAGTACATTTTGAGGAAACGTCTACGTTGGAGATCGATGTGTGAGTGAACAACTTAGGCGATCAATTTAAACCATACATTTAAAGGACTGTCAAATATCTCTCCAACGCGCTAACTGAAAGGAGTTCAGTCTGAGACGATTTGATAATTTAGACAGCTTGTATGTAGCCCGGAATCTTGAGGTTTAGTGTTATATTTATGCATTTACAGTTGTATGTGTCATGAAAGGGTTTGAAATTGTACATGTTGACCATTGTTGTAATATTTTTATCCTCAATGTTTTACAACGTGCCGCTGAATAACCGTAAACGTTGACTATCATTTAACCGTCACCATGACAGACGAAGAGATTCAACGCTGCAGACATATTTAGGTATTAACATTAAAGCTTCAATGATATATATAACGACTTTTAAATAATAATCCTAACTTTGTGACCTATTGAAAACTGAAACAAGAATGATACTTACCACGAGATCATTGGAATTATTCACATATTTCTCTGTAAGTAAACTCATAATATTTGTTAATGTACTTTAGCACGTGACACTCTACTTCCAGTCTTGCCCTGTCACCACATCCCGTGAATTCCTTTTGACACAACGTTTTCATGTCTGTAAGCATTTAGTTTATTAAATGAAACATAAATAATATTATCAACCAATACAATATTTCAAAGCAAATATATTAACTGCTCAAATATATTTAATTTACAGTTAACACTAACAAAATATTCAGATAATACTTTATCATAATTTTGAATATTTTTCTGTCACACATATACCTTTAATATCTTCGATAGTTTACTTAATATTTCTGTCTCTAAGCCGCTACTGTACGGATACCAAACTATGTATTTAAAGGATAAGATTTTGATGCTGAATTTCAATGAAAAGATTTACACGTCTGCGTGAAAAACATTGCAAAGGACTGTAACAAATAGAACATTTATGTAATCAGTTACTACTCCCCCGGATTTAATATCAGTATATTTTGCGAAACTATTCTCCATTTACTTGCAATAAAGTTTTAAACACAGTAAATCGATATTATTTACCCCAGAATGTGCTTTGGCATAAAATGAAATAACATTTTCTGGTACATAAGTTTTACAAATTATGTGCGTCAACTATTTCTGAAAATGAAACTGTAAAACGATTTATCGAACCTGAAGTTACTGTTCTTGGCGAGAAATTATTTCGTGAATTTATGTGGAGACGCGCAACCATCACCTGAGCCAAATTGAACTTTCTTTAAATTCTATAATTTTATAAATACAAAGGAATGAACTAAATGTGACACCCTAGGGTTATATCCAGTGGTAAATGTTATGGGTTTTTGACTTTACAGTTAATATAACAAATGTTAAGCTTAACAATACCAAACGAAGCTGTATCATTTTATAGCACCATGTCTTAATTCTATATTGTAAACATGCAAACCATTTTAAGAACATATAAAATAGCTCCTATAACTAATATATAACTAGCAAATCATATATAACTACCTTCTATTGTTTTGGCTTATTACTTTTTGAACAGGCATTTTAATTTTACTTAAATATCGTGCTATATAAAGGTGGCCCGAAAGTAACAGATGAGAAGAAATAATATCTCTCTTCTCAACTGATTTAAACTATATACAAGACCAATATTTCACTAAAATCGTTCCTATCACTGTATCAACAATGAGCTTATGATTGGTTGGAAATTAGTTCTGGATCAAAATTGGTGAAAATGAAGAAATATAGATTCTTATGATTAATCGTTTCAATAAAGTTAAAAGTAAACGAAAATGGTGTATTATTTTCTTTGAAAAATGCACACCTTTCAGAAGTTATGGATATTTAAAATTATTCATGTCTATAATCAACACAATTATGAGTCTCAGCCCTCCATATTTAATCATTTGAAAAGTGACAGTTTGGTCTGGTTGACTGTTCTGATATTTATGTCAGGTGCTATTTATTTTATACTTGTAATGTCACATTAGTAGTTGGCATATTTATTATTGAATTCTCATGAATGCCACAGATTAACGGAATATCATAACAGGTTACAAATCACGAATAGATCACCTCACAGATATCTCTTCCGGGGCGTGAATTGGTAGCCACTTAATCGGGGAACATTAGACACAGGCAATGAGCGTGGTATAGTAGACATATACAGCGTATCGTGTTGGTGAAATGCATACCGATAAGCAGCACATCAGACATTTACTTTTCGAGTTCCATAAAGGCAGTAATGTGACCGTAATCTGGGGCAAGTGGATGGTGAAAATACAGTTCACGATAGCACATGCCATCGTGCTTTCGAAAATTCAGGGACAGAGACAGAAGCTATATAAGTCTACCACTGTCTGGACGTGCTTCAAGATTATCCAAAGAGAATCTCAATCATCCCGTACGGAATTTCACGAATCGAATCGTAGAACAATCAGCGAAACAAATCAGGTACACAAGACAATAGTTGAAACACGGATCGAATTGCTTGAGTTTCAGGACAAAACTCGTTCTTTGAGTTCCATTACAAATGGTTACAACTCAGCAGGAGGTGCGCATTGTTCTAACGGCTCCCAAATGACCGACTTTGATACGCGTTAACTCGGGTGAATCTCACTGAGCCACTTCTATCGACGTATAAACCAGGATCTGATTCTCAGAACGTGATAACAAGACAGCGATTAATTTACTGAGATGTCCTGGAGAAGAACCAAACAATTAGTACTAATTTCTACTGGCAACATTTTGCGTGAACAGCAGCTAAGGAGTCATTATCAATCATTATAATGCCAGAACACATGTTGCTTTCATCAACCTTCAGAAAAGGATGGATTTTTACTTCACCCGCCCTGCTTCCCCTGAATTGACCTCTATAGGTTACAATCTTTTTCGGGCCTTGAAGAATTCCTTTGTTACTAAAATTGTTAGTGTGGAGGTTGTGAAAGCTGCAGTACAAGCGTTCCTCCTCGACTCAAGCCCTGAGAAATCATCAGGGGGTTCATCTCCCAAAAAGTTGCCAACGGTTCACTGACTACGATGGTGATTATGTACAGTCTTAAGCGAATATTTTTGTGTTATATATACTGTACTTATATATACACATAAAAAGCAGGCAAGACTTTTTCACGTACCCACGAGAATGAATCGATGTATAAGGACTGAAAACGAAATTGATATGTTGAATGTCTTAAATGAATCTACAAATTTTGTAATTGATAATCATGACAGTGTTCGAATAGAGAGTAACATGAAGTGCGTTATGAATTAGAATGTTGGGATAGAATTAAGGGGAATGTGATTCAAAAGTGGCCTTCATGACTTTCCTGGAAATCAATTTAGTGTCATGTATGTTGCGAGTACTTGAAGGATCTACATGTTTAACTTTCCAGGGCCCGTACATAGAACATTGTGAAACAATACGAAGGTCTACCAAATTAAGGTGATGGCAAGAAAGAAGGAACTTGATAAATCGTTCGTGTTATATCGATAAATCGAATATAGGTGTTGAGAAAATCAGTTAGTTTCATAAATTTGCTACAGTATGTGAAGTGCTCAATAAAGACAATACCAAATTACACATTTTTTCGTCTTCAATTCATCAAACACCATTGTTGTCATTGTGCTGTAGAATGAATTTCCAGGATGTTCTTGAAGGATACAGCTGGGATGTATGATATATCCTTACGTGTGATAAAAGCAGCGCAAATAATAAATATTTTACCCTGAGTTTATATGCACAGAGGATAAACAATGCAATGAAACAAAGCTCAGCTGCTGCTGTTCTGTAGTAGCTGGTCCATCCAATAAATAATACTGGACAGCAGAAAAAGATTACTATCTGTCGATTTGACAGCAGTCTTTGGGTCAACCATAAATTCTTGTTAGAATTTTACATACTTTTAGAACTGATATCTTTTAGTAACTAAAAGGGGTTCAACCATAGAATTATGTTCAGTAAATTTGCATTCTTTAATTATAAATTGAAGAATTGGGCATTGCTGAAAAACGTGTTTAAACATTGTCCGTGATAAACCCAAGATACTTTTTTTTATTATTAATCACCCAAGATTATCGTTATGCAAATTGTTCATTATAATATCAAAACCTGAAATGTTAATAAACGTGTACTAGAATAACAACAAAGTAGGAGTAATTTATTGAATCGAAAACACACAAACATTTAACTAACCGGGTGGTACCTGAAGTTGGGTTGTCACTTTCTCAAGTGACTACTCAATATAACTACTCAATATCACTATTAAAATTCAGTCGTATTTCAGGAACAGAATAAGAAGAGGACGAATCAGGTACGGTTCGAGGTGAGACAATTGTGGCTACAGCTCATATAACCGTGTGCTGAAGAACGCGTAACTGATTTTCCAGAACTTCAAATGTGCGCTATTTCAAATATGATGAAAATTCACAAGAAGAAAATCAAGCATACATTTTAGGCAGAACGAATCATTGGTGGCTTTTTTTTCATCTGTGTTGCACATACAGGCGATGACGTGATAATACCACTTTTCAGTGACTTTACGTATGAACAAGTTTTATCTCCAATTTTAAGTCATTGAGTAAACATTACGAGTCTTCATCTAGATAATCATTGACAGAACAATAAGTCTGCTTTACCTGCTACCGAGAAAGCTCAGATTAAAATATCTAAATATGTTCATTATTTCCATTTCATTAAGTATTTTAATATACAATTTGCTAATCAAATTGTAAACACGGAATCTCTGTGTATGCATATTTTGTCAGGTATGCTAAGTGTATGCACGTGCTGTAAATACATTGCTTGGATTTGCCAACCAACAGCTCGAATGCTACATTTGTTTTCTCAGCGGTTGCACGAAGCGACAGAGGATGACACTACGGAGTAGTCGTGGCCTTGGAAATATATAGTGCAAGTCGAAATCACTGTTAGTGCTAAGGCTAGCGATACGTGGCTGTTCAATACTGTCGTGTACAGTGAAATTTCTATTGGAAGATGATTGGAAGGCGTCATCAGAGTGATTATGATCGTGGAAGTTCAGTTGGTCACCTGAGTTAGGTCAAAATAACACGGAGGTTGCAAGAGTCGTACCGAGAGTGATTTCCCGTTTGAAAAAAGACACTGTGTGGAGTGGAGCGGCCGTTCGTGTTAATGGTAAGGTCGTGATATTACCTCCGTATTTGATAGGATTCACACACATGGAATTTTCTTCCATGAAATAAATGTTACTACGTACTCCACCAGGGAAATTACGAACATATCCCTCCCACAATCTCCGTACAATATCGTTTCCTGGTTACAGATCCTTCTTCATAAATATGGTGAGGTGTCCATGAATTCGTCATGATACATGTCCATACCAAGACACAAGAACCACCATAACTTGCACTTTCACCAATGGTTTGCTCACGTTAATATGTTCTGCAGAACAATTGATATCCTGTATGGATCGCCACATTGAACCTGGATTCATTTTAAAACAAGGTAGTTGATCCCAGTCAAGGAGTTCTATACAGCACTGGAACGAAGATATTCGGGAGATTATAGCACACACCGAAAAGTCTTGAGAACATAAAACCTGACAATATTCAGTAGTCGTCAAATAGTTATGGGTGATAAACTGGTACATGACGCACTTGCAACACCTTGCGCAATCTGTGATGGAGTAGCAAACATACTCCTTTTCGCTAATAGGGAAACATAACGATCTTCTGGAGCTGTGGTACTCCTTCCTCCATTTTCATTATGCACACGAACGGTTCTTCCTCTTGAAGCAGTGGCTTTTTTTCAGACGAGAAATCACAATCGGGTGTTAGTCTTGTCGCACGCGCAACCTCCTTCAATTTTTTTCCTGTATCAAGGCAACTAACTGATGAACATGATCTGTCTTATGACGCCTACCAGCAATCATTGAAAAGTAAGTTCAGTTTACACGACAGTATTGCAGTTAAACGTACGGCTAGCGTGTTCGGTCGTTACCGCTGTCACGGCCTTTTGACTAATTGTGGATGCATTTTGCTCATAAGAGCTTTGTAATCGCAATGTTGTTTATACCCAAGGTCACGATTACTTCCTAGAGGCCTCAACTGGTCTTTTTGTGTACATATTCACAGCCGCGGAGAAGACATAAGTGGTGAAATCAAGCTGTTCCCTAGCAATTGTCAAGCAATGTAAATACATGGTAATTTTCATTGTTAGATTAGGTAGTTATAAATATAGAAACACAATACCGTTAGAATTGTTTGATTTAAACTCACTTTTACATGATGATCAAATTTTCACATTAAGTTATTATAATAACTTTCTTGTGTATGAAAAGAATTTACACTGACATGATATGCTTATTTATTTACTGTTCCAAAACTAATAGCATGGTGCTAAATTATCGTAAGTAAAAATCAAGTAAATATATGTTGCAAATGCCTCAGAAAAATATCATTATAACCTACGATCATTTGCTTAAACGAAACGTAAAGGATCAAGTTTGCATTGCTACATTATACTGTATATTAAAAGTTTTATAAACATTACCCTTGTGTTTAGCACATATGCGATCTTCCTCTCTGGCACTGTAGCGATAAGACACACACATCTCGCGTTTACTTCTACAGTTACTACATGGGATTATTAATTTATCTAGAAATTAATATAAAGAATTATAATTATTATTTGTTTTCTTATAATAGGAAATTATAGCCACAGAAAGTTAATTGAGATTTGACATCAATATGCGAATATTACATTAGACTACAAGTATGAATGTTATGTTTTAAAGGGGTATCAGTCCACATTTTGGCTACTTTTAATTTTGTAGTGTTTAAGAAACTGTAGTGATATCTGCACATATCAGTATTAAAACTGAAAGAAAAAATCAATTACCTTGAGTTTTATAATAACCTTTTAAATAGGTTCTGAGGTAAGAGCTTGTCAGTAAGCACACAAGCTTATTCATCAGGCAATGTTCCTAACAACTGCAAAGAATTGAGGAATCACTATGTGCCTGACGAATATCATGACAATTTGTAAAGTGACATTTGATAACAGAACAAGAGAAGTTGGGTGTATATGAAATTTTTATCCAAAATTTGCCTAGATATGCTAAATGAAGTTGAAAGAAATTATAAGCCTATCGTTAATTGAAGACCTGAATTGCAATACATCCCAAGTCCACTTATTTCGTATTTACATTATTTCTGCTCGCCATTATCTATGTTCCAAGAGCTATCCATTTGCATAGATATTACATCCTAATCCCACCTCAGATACCCTTTTTTAATACAAAATAATTTCCTCTCAATAGGATAACATACGAAGAACTTGGACTGTTTTTTGTTCCTCCTGAAAAATATACTCCGGTGGACTTGGGACGTTTTGCTATTCAGGTCTCCAATCCTAGATCACATACTCAACAACTTAACTTACGTATATTTGTATCAGGATATTCCAACATTACAGGCCGGGAGGCTGCACAGCCGTAACGAATAAGATAAGGTTTCTCCAAATTGAAACTTCCTCTTTGAATTAGTTCCCTCAGACACGCCTTCCCGGGTGTACAGCTCATATCACAAACTGTCTTCAGTGCTACAATATATGACGAAACAAAAATATTTTTCCTGTTCAGTAAAATATTATTGTAAACAAACCATTTAAGAATAAAGCAAAACAAAACACACTCGTATTAAGTAATGTTGTGGTTAGATAATGCGCCTTTCTGAACAGGTAACATGCGCGAAAAAAATACGTCAAAGTGATATTTTTTCTGTAAGCGGAGTTATTTACGAAGAATGTTTTGTGATATATCCTTGATATGTATTTGCACTTAATAAAGTATAAATACCGCGGAACAAAACTCTATGATACATACACGTCTCGTCTGTGAGCCCGTGTTTAAACCCTGAGTTGGATTTATGGAACAAAAGTCTAAGTTACGTCACATCATGTCACTTAACACTGAAGGTAAGACTCAACTTCTTTGTCGTTTATCTCAAAATACGCTAAATGTAACATAATTGTTTGTTCGCTCATACCACTCAACTATTAAAAAAAACATTATTAAAGATATTCTTTTCTTACGCAATTCGTACTAAAAGAGATAATTTTGTTTATGCACGACTAAAAAGAAAAGCATGGGCCGTGCTAATTGAAGAATTTATAAAGTGACTGTATATGAGAGTCCATGCTTTTCTTTTAATTCATCCACAAAGAAAATTATTTTTTTACTTTATAGTACGAATTGTTTAAGATAAGTATGTCTTTAAAAACATTTTATTAATTTTCTACCCGAATCCTAAAGTATTCTACAACCAGACAAACACCACAGCGTTGCACGCTAGTATTTAGGAATAATATTTTTAAAAAGCTAGTAAAATTTGTCTTTAAAATATATATATGAAACTAACAACAAAATATTATATTGTCAACGGACTTACGTCGCTGTGCAAATTTTCATCATTGCATATGTTGGGAAAAGAGAGAAATGAACTTTGCGAGATTTGAGTACATCGCAAACCATTGGGAACTAAAGAAAAGAATGTACGAGGTGCATTCTGGTAACAGATAGAAACGTGTTGTTTTCTTTAAAAAACACGAGCACTCGTTCGGAATGCGTGACAGAGATGGTAGCACCGTACGGCACACTCTAGTGGAAGGGGAGAAAGTGATGACTGTTTTGGATACTTACGATGCTCGTAAAATAGCGACAGTTTCATTAAAAGAATAGCGTGTAATCATTCGTTTTCTCCATTTGCGTGGTGTGACACCGCTTGAAATTCATCGATAGTTGAGTGAGACATGTGGTGATGGTGTCACGGATGTGTGTAATGAGTGTTCGTGGGTGCGACAGTGCAAAGAAGGCAGAACGTTATGTGACAACAAACCAAGACAATCTCGGCCTCGCACAAGCCGGTCTGACGACATGGTCAGACGAGTAGAGAAAGTTGTGTTGGAGGATCGCCGAATGAGTGTGGAACAAATTGCCTCCAAAGTTTGCACTTCCGTTCAGGATTGGAAATCGGCCTCCATGTCCCATCCATTGTCACAATCGGTGAAACGAAATCCCCTTCATGGCTTCATCACGAGTCAACATTGCCTGACAACAATCCACACGCACAGCTTTGTGTTCGTCCGTTACCATTCGTGGCACCCACCTGGAAGAAACGTTTCGCATTTTCAGGTCTTCATGCAAGTTGTTCAACACTCATTGGGCGATCCTCCAATACAACTGTCTCTACTACTTTCATCATGTCGTCAGATCGGCTTGTGCGAGGCCGAAATTGTCTGGGTTTGTTGTCACACGACGTTCTACCTTCTTTGAATTGTCGCACCCACGAACGCACAGTAGACACATTCAAGACACCATCACATGTTTCACTCAACTGTCGATGAATTTCAAGCTGTGTCACACCATGCAAATGGAGACAACGAATAATTAAACGTTGTTCTTGTAATGAAAACGTCGCCATTTTACGAGTATCGTAAGTATCCAAAACAGTCATAACTCTCGACGCTGCCTGTTCTGTGTACCTTACGGTGCTGCCATTCCAAGGAGTGCTAGTGTGTGTTTTTTTAAACAGCACATTTGTATCTGTTACCAGACCTTAAAAAATAGGAGGTGTTATAACTTGAATGCGCCTCATAAAACGAAGAAGATTCATTGGTATGTAGGCTTTCGAAGAAAGTTTGGAAAACACACGTCTTTATTATAGTGTTATTACGAATACGATAGAGTAAGTAAATATGTCATTTAGAGAAGGACATGTACACAACATTTACATTTTTCATAAGATTAACATGAGTTTATGCTAAGTATTTTTTTTTAAATACTAGAATTGACTAAAATGTACTTTTCATTGTCTATTATGTACAGTTATTTCTATGATAAATCTTATAATAAAATGTTTATTAACATGATAAAACCATATTTTATGTAAAGCGGTCATTTTTATTTTATTTTTTGATATAACGATATTCGATGAAAGTCTTAACGAAATAAGAATAAATATATTAGATCAGTCGTTGAATTTTCTGCACAACCTAGCAATTAATCTCCGTGATAAGGATTAATCTGGATCACAACCGAGTAACGCTGATAAGGATTAATTGTAGTAGCATTTTGGACTCCATTTTTATTATCATATTTAATATATTGATGTCCTTCTGCCTTAATTTTCTTCTTGGGTACTTTTGAAACTAAATACGAGAGTATGTTGAAAGTAGTTCCTCCTAATATTTTGCTCTGATATAAACAAATACGTGCTCTGCAGTACCTTTTCATTACATTTATGACATAATTATATTTCTGTATTGCATGTTTTAGACTGGTCACTACTAGGTGCTCAGAGCTATAGCAAGAAACATGGCGGCATGTAACAAAACTATGTCGGTGCAGCCGAAACAGCGATCAGTGATTGAATTTTTAACAGCAGAAGACAGGAGAATGTATGATGATTAAGAAGATGAATGGTGTTAACGTCAGTACGGTAAAACGTAGGACTCTTTGGGCTTGAACAGAAAACCTCACGGGAGCGAAAATTGACTAGTAAGGCAAACAAAAATGGGAAGACCGAGCACTGCAAATGATTAAGTACATCGCAACCGTGAACTGATTTGGGTGAACCGTGGCATTTCAAGGAAGAGATTGCAACGATCACGGGGACAAGTGCAGGCGATAATCGCAGATCTGGGAACAGCAAATCAGGTGCAATATGAGTAACGCGTAAGCTGACTCTTGACATGAAACATAACAATATACATTTGGAAACAGCTGCTTTGGCGCCATGAAAGTGAAGGTGAAGAACATTACCATAGTTGATGAAAGTGGGGTGCACCATTTCGACCCTGGAACAAGAGAATCTCAATGGAGTATTGCCCCAAAGGATCACCCACACCTAAAATGTTTAAGGCTGTGGCATCGGCAGGCAAAGACATGCTGACAGTCTTCTGGAAATTTCAGGGCGTTGCGTGCATGAAATTTGCCTAATAGATTTCCATCACCTCTCTTTAGTACTTCAATACTCTCTGAAAATAGAAAACACAGATCTTCCACAAATGGAGCCTCTCGTTCGCCACGACAATGCTGGCTCTCAAACTAGTTCAATAACGACTGCAAAGATTCAGAGCCTTGGTTTCAATGTCCTCCATCATATTTCATACACCCAGATCAGGTTCCATCCGATTTTCAACTCTCTCCGAAACCTGAAAGGCCTTCATTTTGAATCGAACCATGAAGTAAAGCAGGAAGTGCGGCAGTGGTTCCGTCACCAGGATGAACAATTGAAGACCTGAATTGTAAAACATCCCAAGTCCGCTTTTTTCCCTATTTTATTTTTTTCTATTTGTCGGTATCTGTGTTACAAGGGTTATCCACTTGCATAAATATTACGTTCTAATCTCACCACAGGAACACTTTTTAATAAAAACAATCAGCTGAATAGGATAACATACGAAGACATTGGACGTTTTTTTTTCTGTTCCTTCCGAAAAAATAAAATACTCCGGTGGACTTTGCAATTCAGGTCTTCAATTTTACACAAATAACATGAAGAAACTGCTCACATATTTGCAACAGTGTGTTCACCGCCATGGCAATTATGTGGGAAAATAGTTATTGGGAGTGAATACTCAAATTCTAGTATTATATCTGCTTCTCTTTTATACCGAAAATGTCAACCGTTTTCCTACCAAAAGTAGGAGGCATTACTCTTCAGCATGCCTTCGTGTTTCTGGTCATGTGGTTAATGCCTATTCAAATTAACATGTACATGTACTCTACATTAGCCTTCTGTGGAATATTTCTTTATTTTCTCACGAAACAAGTTGTATTTTATGACCACGGTGTTTGAAGCTCTTACATATGATGAAACGTTTATTTATAATGTTTGTAGGTTATAACCTTGGTTCTGATAACGGAGGAATGAATATGACAAACAAATTATAACCATTTTAAGGGTTTTGATATTACTCAAATAAAAGTTTCAAATTATAAGCTAGGAGGTTGTTGAATCTTGCAGATAATGTGGCATTTCTGATTGATCTTCACCCGCTATCGCTCACTCAAATATTATGTATTTACTTTTATAATCTTATTTATATGGCAGAAGCATTTTTCTTACTTACAGATAAGGTACGAGAAAAATAAATTCAAATTTGTGTTTACCATATCAAGATTAAAAAATAAAACAGCTTGCGTCGAGACGATCAAATCAACTCCGTTGCCACCCTAGAATATTAAATTATGCTAGAGATGTGTAATAAATGGCGTTTCTCTCAGAATAGCACCACATAAATAATACTAAATCTCAGAGTAGTAAAACTATGTAAGGTCACTTAGTTACGGCGGACATTTTGATATTTTATCTGTTCATATCTCACGTGCTAATTATGGTATGAAGATGGAATAAATTATATCTCACTCAGGATTGCATCCGAAAGTATAAAGGCCACTAAGAATAGCAAAAATATGCTACGTCACAAAGTACAAGGAATATAATCCCTATCTTCAGAAATAATCAAAATTTGATTATCTTGCATCGTAATAGTCGTATTGAGAAGGAAAATGGAACGTATTGCTCATAACATAACTGGGAACGTTATATACTTATGTTAATAAGGATAGTGTGTAATGTCACATACTTTCCGGGAACCTCGAGAACTTCGGAACTTCTTTCGTTGATGAAATGTTTCTTTTTTTTCAAGTGTTGCATTTTTTCCATTACTCAGCTTCTTGTGAAATGCAAGAAGCAAAAATATGTATCTCAGAAATTTATCATCGCATCTTCTGACAGAATAGTGGACTTATTACAACCTTCCCCCAGCTCAGGATCTATGCAAGACACCACAGAAAGAGTATCGTTATATAATATTGTTGTAGATGGTTATTCTTTTTTCGAGCTGCGGTAATATGAACTCGATTGCACAATATTGGTATAGATAACGTTGAATTATTTTATATGGGACCTTCGAATGAGGTATTTACGGGGGTCTAACGGAAATTTGAACCACATATTCATGCTCAGGGTGTTTGATTCATATGAAATAGACACCAATATCAACAGTTTCACTCTGGCCCAAACTCGGGGTGGGAGCGCCTGAGGCCATAAATGAGACCTTACATAATTTGGCGCCTTTCGGGTGTGACTTCTAATTCATTCAGGTAACAACCGTCCAAAATATAGAATCCGTTACATCAATAGCCGTTATGTTTAAAATTACCCCTTTATAGACCTAGTGAGGTATAGTTGGTTTTGGCCAATTTTGACCATGACGCAGCCGAGGTAAATTTTTGCAAAATGTGTGCTATTCTAGGGTTAACGAGATATCTAAAGCTATTTTTTGAATTGTGCTCGAAGACCTTCATAGGTCAAAAGGTGCTCAAAATATTGAATCGGAATGTTTGAGGGGGGAAATGGTGGTGGGAGATATTTTTTTCAGAAGTGTATATACTTATACATACATCCAAATTTGAAAAAAGTCTTTCGAGCCAATTCTGAGGAAAAAAAAACCATTTCAGATCTTGCGTCATTACTCAAGAACCAATCAGAATTGAGGTCTGAAACTTGAAGGATTATTGTATCTTGGGAGTAATTACATAACACCCAATTATCGTCCCAAGAGTGATCTGGGGCTATTTCACTATACTTATCTACCTATGCCCTTTATCCTATATTATCAACACATAATTAGTACTCAAAACTAAATTAGTGACTTGTAAGTAAAATATTCTAATGTACCTGCTCAACAACCTTACCTGCAATCGCATCTTCTTCCTTCTCAAATTCTTCAGAGTGTTCGTATGGCTTTTCCTTGGCTTCAAGCTGCTCGTTACCCTGTATGAAGAACCAAAATATTTACACGAGCTTTGTAAAACAATATTACTTTCTAAATCATTCTAACAAGTTCATTCAAATTCTTCTGTTTTTAATGATCTGGGACTCTCAGGCGCTTCGCTCTTTATATGATCTACTAAGAGATCAAAATAAAATGGTAGAAACTTTGATCTTTCCAGGTATTAAAATCTTTTAGTTTTCAAGGGTGATTTAAATTGAGAACAGCTTAAAATTTAACGGAGTTATGTATGTATTGTTGTTTGAACAACGAACTGGATCAATTAACTTATATTCGTATGAATGATTGTGGAGCAGTTGATGTGTGTTTTATTCTAAAGAAGGCGTTGTAGAATGTGCAAGTCCTTAGCAGGTGTCGCAATATAAAAACAAAATGTATATATATATGTGTGTGTGCAGACTGGCTCAAATGTTTTTAATACATTTTAATAAGATTTATTCAGTTCTTAGTGCAAGAGAGAACAAGTTTCTCTCAGGTCGTTAAAGTGGAACAAGAGTGAAAAATGAGAAATGCTTTTGAAGGTTAAACAAATTTATTGTCTAGTTTTACTTTTTCTCTGGCAACCCTAGTATTTGAAGTACCCTATGCAAAAGCTATACCCTTAAAAATGCTGCGTTGTTTAACTGTCGCAGGCATTATTGTTGGACCGCACTAAGCACTTGATATATTCGGAGCCAAATACGTTTACAGCAACAGTAGTAACAATTTGTGTCTTTGTTCATCTTGGTAGTTCCGATTTCTGTACGTTTTGCGCACTACAGTTTCCTGTTTAACATGACATCATGATAGCGTGTATGCCCTAATCGGAAAACTTTCTTAGATTAATTTTACTGCTCAAAATATTATATGTGAATTTATATAAACATCATCTTTAAGATACATTCCTAATATAGTGAAATAAAATCGTGAATGGCAAGAGGTAAGGTACCTCTAATAAAGTATTAACTAATCATTCAAGAGTTACTTTTTATAGAATAAAGTGGTTAACCAAATCTCACTTAAAAAAATTTCACACACGCAGCTTAAAGAAAACTAGAGATCTAATTGTTGCATACAGAAAATTATATTAAATTACTCCCAACATTGGAAAGCGAAAATCATGCAACCTCAGCTAGTAAGGAATGTGTACAAGAAGCAAAAATATTACCATATCCTTTATCTATTTGATAACATTTCGCTCACATGTTTTAAATCTTGAACATACAAAATTCCAATTTACTTGTGCTAATCGAATCTAGGCAAACATTCGTAATGTACGATTGAAATTTGGCTGCTATCTTAACTGCACCGTGCATCTCAGATATGTAGTCATTTTTAATCCACCAAAGGCCTTTGCTTTGTAGCGTCCTACGATGTGCTAATGCCCTATGCAAATCAGTTTTGAATTCCGTTAATATTATTATATAGTAATAAAATATGAACACGATTGCCAATAACATTAAATAAATTATTAATATAGTTTCCACAAGCAATGCAAAGTTTATATATATATCTGGTGTAGTAAAAAGTAATCCATTATTTTTGCATGACATTGAAGGCTTGACTTACCATAGTTAGAATGATCCGATTTAGGTCACATATGCGCCGTTTTGTTCGATAACATGTTGCCATTTGGAAGGTAATATCATGATGCCTCTCTCATAGAAGCCCTTGTCCCTATTGGCAAAAAATTGAGACAGTCGATTTTCACAAGCCTCTCTTGAAGCGAATTTTTCACCAGCAAACGTGTTCGCCATGGACAGGAACAGATGGTAATAACTCGTTGCCAGGTCCGGACTATAAGGTGGATGCATAAGAACCTCCCAACCAAGCTCCCGGAGCTTCTGGCGAGTCACTATCGATGTGGCCTGGCATTGTCCTGGTGGAACACAATGCCTCTCCTATTGGCCAAAGCTGGGCGCTTCTGGGCGATTGCTGCCTTCAGACGGTCCAATTGTTGACAGTATAGTTCCGAGTTAAGGGTTTGGCCGTAGGGGAGCAGCTCATAGTAGATAATTCCCTGCCAATCCCACCAAACACACACTAAAACCTTCCTGGCCGTCAATCCTGGCTTGGGCACCGTTTGCGCCGGCGCACCGCGCTTCGACCAAGACCGTTTTCGCGTGATGTTGTCGTAAGTGATCCACTTTTCATCACCAGTCACCAACCGCTTCAGAAATGGGTCGCTTTTGTTGCGATTCAGCAGCGATTCGCAGATGGAAATTCGGCCCATGAGGTTTTTTTGCGTTAACTCGTGTGGCACCCATACATCAAGCTTCTTTTTGTATCCAAACTTATGCAAATGGTTCCACACGGTTTTTGTGCAATGTTTAGCTCTTGGGCAATCGAAACAGTGCTTACATGACGGTCGGACGCGACAATGTCCATGATTTTATCGACATTTTCGACACGTGACCTTCCAGTGCGTGGTACATTTTTTACGTCAAAATTACCGGCACGGAATCGACGAAACCAAAACTGCGCGTGATTGGCTGTTACAGTATCAGGACCATAAACACTATTCACATTTGCAGCCGCCTGGCTTGCGTTTTCGCCTTTATCGAAGAAAAACTGTAAAATATAGCGTATTTTCTCTTTGCTAGTGTCCATTTTGACGCGCGCTCACACAACACTGAGTCAACTCATCACAACTATCTGAACAGTGTTTGTAGTACGCAATCTCATCGTTTGAACGCCATCTCGTTGAAACCGATCGTACTTATACAATGCGAGCTACAGATCACTGAAGCAATCTATTGGCAAAATAATGGATTACTTTTTACTACACCAGAT